>NW_019291913.1:83318-121170 GCF_000500325.1 Leptinotarsa decemlineata | reverse complement strand
AATAAATGAATTCTACCTACTGCTGCAACATATAAAATGATCTCATGAATCAATTTTTTTTCTGATTCGTTTGGATTTGATTGTTGGATTCAAACAACCAGATACTTTATTGTTTTGTTCAGTTTCATAGTAGTAGCAGAACCTAAGAGTGAATTTACTCCAAATTATTTTCTTCCCCACCAACATTTTAATATGCTCTCCATCGCTGAATGATAAATTATATAGCTAATTTGTGTGCATATAATAATCAGTTGGTATTTTCTCCTGTTGACGTGAAAACGGTGGTTATAATTCAGTTTTTATCATTATTATCCTCTCAATGCTATTTACTATACTGTATTTAAATTCGTGTGGAGAAAAAATACACTTTTCACAAATCAAATAAACATTTCAATATATTTTGTATGAATTTTTCCGCGATTTAGATCACGTGGACTTCAGTTTTTGGATTTTCTCAGATGTTCTGAGAGAAGAATTCTCTCATGATAAACTCGACAAACATAGAAAAGATAGACGACAAGTAAATCTGAATATCTTACTTAACGTGTAATCAACTTCGTGCTGCCACTGATTTAAATTATGAATCATACTTATAAATGTGAAAGTCACTCACTCAACACTCACTAATTTTTTTTTGTACCTTGGAAGCTGTCTAACTTATCCATTCAGTCCAAATTTCCAGAAAACACTGCAGCCTCTTGGGCTTATTGTGTTCATTCTCCTATCTTCTCATGACGCCCATACCATCAGTCTCGTTCCCGGTACTAGTTTTTACAGGTACCGTGTTGGATATTCGTCATATTTTTCTGGGCGTGATTTTGTACGTCCATTTATTGCCTGCCTCCTGTGATTCAGTGCCTCACATTCGCAAGAGATGTGTAGAGCTGTTTCTGTCCCTTCGTTGGTCCGAGTTGAAGGAACCCTGTCTCCTGTCAGGGAAATCCAAGCTGGAGTGCCTCAAGGAGCTGTGCTGTCTCCACTATTGTACAGCCTTTACGTGAGCGACCTTCCGAGGTTCGATCACGTGAAGACTTCCCTATACGCCGATGATACGGCTCTCCTCGCTTCTTCCATGGGACGGGGGTTGGCGGTCGTCTACATGCAACGTGTATTGGACGACCTCGAACGCTGGTACCTACAGTGGAAGATTCGGGTGAACCCAGAAAAAACCCAGGCGATAGATTTGGGGAGGCGCAACGTCTCTCCAGACACAAGAGTCACGATCTCAGGCAGGGAGATCGAATGGCAAACGCGAGTCAAATACCTAGGTCTTTGGGTAGACCGCCGACTCACCTGGGTAAATCACGATAAGTACATCAAGGACAGAGTACAAATGAGGATAGCCAAACTCTATCCTCTGATAAATCGGAAGTCTAAACTCAATCTTGAGAACAAGATTTTAATAGACAACACGATGTTCAAGCCTGTCATTATGTATGCTTCAGGCGCTTGGGGACAAACCGCTTCGACAAATCTCTCCATTCTGGAGATATTGCAAAACAAACTTCTTAGGATGCTGGTGAATGCTCCATGGTTCGTGCGGAATGAAGCCATCCGCAGAGATTTGAAGCTGTTAACCATACAGCAGTCCATTCAGTTGAGGAATCAGAGAGTTTTCGAGTCAGCGTAAACTCATGATAACCCATTAGTTAGGAAAGCTGTAGATTACACTATAGACGACCCCACTCGATTCAGAAGGCCCCGTCGCTCGATTGAGTGAAGGCCTCACGACGTCTGTTAAAATGAACAGTTTGTTCAACAATACCTCAGTCAGGAAGGGATACACAAGGCCAGAGCGGCATAGATGTCATTGACCTTTATGCCGTTACCAAAAAACACTCTAAGTTATGAACCACTTGTCCTCCTGGCGAGAGACAGTCGAAAGGGTACAGGAAGAGATTTTCAACCTGAACAAAATCAAGATGGATTTCGTCGTTGTCCCTTCGTTGCATAATCTGCAGCTGAGGTCTCCGTTGTACAGCCCAATTTTTTCAGGTCTCCTCCAAGCGGACAATGACCGGTTAGTAACCCTGTAATTATTCTGAGCCGATCCCTTCTATATTGAAGTAGTTCTTCGGTTCTTTTCTCAGACGGTTCCCTAATGGAGGTTCTACTGTGTTTGTTGCCAGGTACTTTCGCCAGTACTCTGTATGCCTCTTACTGGTACGTGTTCGAATCTGGTTTCATACCAATGATTTTGGTACCCTCAGAGCTAGTTCAGGACCTATATACGAAGTTGATGATCCGCGTCTAGCGCATTCATCAGCTTTATCATTACCTGTGATTCCTGAATGCCCTGACACCCAGTACAAAGTTAATGTGTTCCTGTTTGCAAGTTCATTCAGGTCTTCTTGGCACTCCCAGACCAGTTTGGATATCACCATCGGGTTTGTCAGAGCCCCTAGTGCGCTCTTGCTGTCTGTAAAAATATTGATCCGCTCATTTCTTTGAGGTCTCAATTTAATAAGCCTTGCACACTGCAAGATAGCATACACTTCCGTCTGAAAGACGGATGTGTATAGTCCTAGCGGATATGTGTAGTTTAGATTTCTATCCGCTCGGTATATTCCAGCTCCCGTTCCATGTTTAGTCTTCGATCCATCTGTATATACCAGGTGTTTTTTCCAGACATGTCTTCGAGATGACTAATGATCTTCCACTCTTATGATTTTGACCGTGAAGTTTGTGTTGAAGGTGTACTTCGGTGTCATGTGGTTCGTACACATATTCAATATATGCTCTTCTACTTGTTACGAAGTTTCTGTTCAGTCCAGTCTTTCGTAGTTCGGTGATTTTCCAGTCTGAATTGGCTCATCCTGGCCTCCCCCATAATCACAAAGTGTATAGAAGGTAGATTCAGGAGTGTCTCTAATGCAGCTGTTGGGGTAGTTGTCATTGCTCACGTTATTCCCAAAAATGCAAGTCTTTGCACCTTGCCTAGTTTGTTGATGGCGGTCGCCTGCTTCATCTTTGGCCACCAGACCAGAGATGCGTATGTTATCATGAGTTTAACCACCATCGTGTATAGCCAATATACCATGTCTGGTTTTAGCCCCCATGTTTTTCCATAGGTGCGTCTGACGAGCATCAGTGCTACCTCGCTTTTCTCTTTATCCTGTCCAAGTGTTGGTTCCAGGTCAGTTTGGAATCTAGGATTACTCTCAAATATTTAACCTCCCTCTTCACCTCCAAGTTTTAGAGGTCCGAGACCCTCCGTTTTAGTCCTCTTGGTGAATGCTACTATGGTCGATTTGGATGAGCTTATGTTAAGCCCTTCTTCTTCGGTCCATCTTGATATAATGTTCAGGGCCTGCTGCATGCATCCCTTCACTACATTATTGCATTTACCCTGGACTAAGATGACTAAGTCGTCTGCATAGCCCAGTGCTTCATACCCATTATAGTCCAAGAGATATAGTAGCTCGTCCATAGATCCCCCCTCTTAGGACAGCCCCTTGCTACCCGTGCTACGACTGTTTTCCCTATAATGGTTGTATGTATGTATAATCTTCCCCTAAGCATACAGTCTATCCACCTACAGCTTGTCTTGTCGATCCCTCTTCTCCTCGACACCTGGATGATTGATTCTAACGACGTATTATCAAATGCGCCCTCGATGTCTAAGAAAGCAGCTAAAAGTACTTCCTTGTTCTCGTAAGTATATTCTATTTTTTCTGTTATAAAAAGTCCATACCTTTAGAAACAAAATATTTCAGATATGTGTTTTTACTGTTTCATAGCCCTATGGAAAAACACTTTCTGAGAGCACAACTTGAGATATGGATAACATGGAATAAACAAGAAAATAGTACAGGTTCATGACGATTAAATCTACAAAGAATTGGGATATTCTCTTTTGTTAGTATATGATTGAGATCTGGCTTGATGCGCCTCAATGGAAAAAAGCCACTATCATAGAGAGGGAGATCGAGATCTTTCCTGGTTGATGAATCGGTAGAAGAGAGCCACTGGAGTGGCCAGTTAGATCACTCGACTCAGGTCTGTTAAGTTGACGACTACAATTTGTAAAAGCCAATCAGCTTATCTAGGTAATTCACTTTCACGTAGTCATGCTGAATGTCGGAACATTACACCGAGAAAGTTCCAGAACTGCTTGAACGAAAGCTTCATCACCCATCTAAATTTCAACTAATACATTGTAACTTGTCCTCATGTACCCGGTTGGATGAATGCTGACAGCTACGACAAGGGTCCAAAACAAGACATAGAGTTCATGACATAATTGTGGACAATACAACGGCAACTATCTCATCAATCTGCAGAGAATTGAGCAATTGATACTCAAGGATGTATTGAAATTAGAATGGAATCACTCGACTGATTTATTTTTTCATACATTCGTCAAAATTTCTGCCAAGCACTGCTTACCTGGGCATTAGCTCCAAGATGAACTTCACTGCGCCTCGAACCTACGACCTCTCACTGTGGCTGCGGTTACATTGGATACGAATTCGTACGAAAATTTAGTCTTACGAATTCGTAAGATTCAATTATTGACAATTTAATAGGCGTGTGTGGTTACATTCGATGATATCAGTTCATACGAAAACAGTAGTGATTATGGATTCGCTATCAAAGTTTTATCAATTTGAATCATCACCATTAGTGAAATATTTGTTACTGAAAGAAAAAAGAGGAAAATGGGTTGACACATATTTTTTATTCAGAAATGGAAAGAGAAAGTTCGGAAGGTCATATGAAGAATTGAGAAGAAATAACGAAAAATTTTTCGAATACACGAGAATGACACAATCCACATTCGACTATATGTTAGAGAATATTGAGAGTCACATTTCTAAGCACTCAAATTTCCAGGAGTGCATATCACCAAAGCATGAACTGATTCTAACATCAAGGTAAGTAAAAATGTTATTTTCATTAATGTACATTATAATTTATAAATTATCAAAAAGTATTTGGCTGAAAGTTGGTTAAATATCCTGATGCAGTACCATCCGTATAATTAGTAATAAAACCAGATGAAGATTCGTTTGTGTGCTGTACAGGAGTCGGTGGCTGTGAGTAATCTGTTGAGGTCGTACTTTATATCGGTGATGGACGTGAGATCGGAATAAACTGACTAGAAGTCGATGGCTGCTGAGTTTCTGGAAAAGAAACGGTTTCATGTTCCTGCCTAACCAACTTTAAGACTTTCGATCTAAGAAAAAGCTTTCTATACACGGGCAGTGACTGAATATATGGGAGGAGACTTAGTAGAAAGTAGGTGTCATCATCCTGCAAATGCTGCTTGAATTGTTGTAATTTTTCTTTTTCAATATGCATCAGTTCTTGTATTGCGTCATATTTAACAAGTTTTGTTTTTTTTGGGAAGGATTAGTTTTGTTCGATTTTGAGTGATCCGTTGCTGACCTCTTCTTGTTATTGGAGGATGATTGTTAGTTCATTTCAGTTTCACTTTCTAGTTGGGACAGATCGCCAGGTTCAATTTCCAGTTGGGACTGATCGTCAGTTTCAATTTCTAGTTGGGACTGATCGTTAGTATTCATTGGACCTACTGTTGCATCTTCTTCCGACTCAGCACCATTTGAATTTTGTTAGCATTTTCAATGTTACCTGTTGTTTTCCTGGGTGTAATCTGATCTTTTAAAAAGAGCATATTTGTGAAATATAGCCACTATGATTGTGTTTCCTCATCAGCACCATCTCCGTTCCTTTTTTGGTACAATTTAGAAATTTCTTTCCTGAAGGTATCACGTAATCCTCGCCATTTTTGATGCACAACATCATCTGAAAAAATTGAAATAATTAATTATTTGAATTCTTCAACATTGAAAGTGGCGCTACTTTTCGATCATTGGGATTTTCATTCCGAATGTCACAAACAACTATTCGACAAGTGGTTTATGAAACCTGTGAGGCAATATGGAATAATTTAAACCAAAAGCATATGCCTCTTCCAACAGAATCTATGTTTTCATCCATTGCTGAACAGTTTTATACAATTTCTCAATTGTGTAGGAGCAATTGAATGTCCTGCAAAATCTGGGTCATTCTATTTCAATTATAAAAAATATATTTCGATTGTGCTTCAAGGTTTGGTGGATGCGCGATATAAGTTTATGAGTATTAAAGTTGGAAGTTATGGAAAGCAGAGTGATGGTGGTATTTTCACAACTTCATCGCTTTACTATCATCTTGAACAAAATACATTCTGTGTACCTGAACCGAAGACGTTCCCGGGTACAAATATTATTGTTCCACACGTTTTCGTCGGTGATGCGGCCTATCCATTAAAGCCGTATCTAATGAGACCTTTTTCTGGACAAAATCTGTCACAGAATCAAGAAAAACTCAATTACTGCCTTTCCCGTAATTCGTACGACTACATTTTCGTACGAATTCGTATCCAATGTAACCGCCGCCTTACGAAGCGAATGCTAGCCAGAATCACAGACCTTGATAAATGAACATTGAAAAGACAGTGTGCGAAAGTAGTATTAGTTCCGAATTCATTCTTTGCCAAAGAGTCCACCTTGAATACTCAGTGATTTCATAGAGAGATTCAAGAAATATTGAAGGAGTCTGCGTTTATAAATATTCACTTCTCAACATCAGTTGATGAGACGGACTTGGTAGAACGGTAGCCTGTTTGGTTGGCACGGGTGGATTTCTCAACTCACTTAATCGACCTCTGTGTGAAAAGATGGTGCGAGGCCAAACGATCGATTTTCACTTCCTATCGTTCAACCCGTGCTATTTGATTCTCAAATCCAAAAATTTTCGATTCACCAGCGGTAGTACATATTTCAATTAGATAAAAAATACTTGTTTTCATGAGCTTGATGGAAATTATTTCATTTGCGACATATATATTATGTTTAATACTTCAGCGAATATTTCAGTCATGACGAAAATATTGATGCATTTTTCGTAACAAAGACTGTCACGATCTCAATTGCTTAAAACTATTTTGATATATCTGCAGACGTCTCACGAATAATATCATATAACCGCAGACAAGCTCGCATATTCTCTGTGGGACTATATGATTCATCAACGACCGTTACAACGCATAATATGCGTTGAGTTGTACGCCTGTGTGCATCGGGTTTTGAAGTTACATAGCTTTCAGAGATAAAATACGTTTTGTTATCAACAAACATATCCAGAAACTGTTTCCTTCAATGAACAAGTACAGTATACTTCAGATAATGCCTTCTAATCGACTATCCATTTTCATACACCTCCTTTACATAATCAAATCAGTGAAATTCCATATCAACCTCAAGCTTCATCATCGAGCTATATAACTATCTAACGGACTGATATGACAGCAATTTCTGAAGGATTTAATATCACCGTCTGAAATAGTCTCTGGTCCCTATCCCTGAAGCAACAGAATTATTCTAAGTATGTCTGAATATAGCTATAACATTGTTTCTTGGTGAATGTTATAGGTTCGAACTTCCATTGTCTGAAGAAATATAAAGGGTATGAAATCAATTATTGAAATAATAAAAATATCAAATAACAGGGCAGAATGATTAATTTTTTTGTATATTACGGTTGTTGTCCGTAGTCTTCAGATTTTCATTCCTGAAGTTATCCTCACAACTGATAATATGTCATTGGAATTTGTCTCCGGTCTCATTCTATCGATTGGATTATTGACCTTACTCGTGTGCAATTGGAGACAGTTAGCCAAATATTATTCATGTTGAATTCATTTTTGTCTTATTAAAATTGTCTCTGTTTATGAGAGTCAATAGAAACTACATCATTGATTTTCCATTCCTTTTAGAAAACTCGATTCATTTGCATTATTGGGCAATTTTTTGAATGCCAGTCAACAAGGACCTTTCGAACTTCGAGGAAATTTGTTGTTGAAAAAAATATTTGCCATCTGCCTCTGAACTATTCGCATTCTTTTCTCTTTTGCTGTGATAGCAAAAAAATCTCCACATCTTGTGGAGATCAAATCGTGAGTTGTGGTTTTTGAAATTACTATGGATTTTCATCAAGTAACGGTCGAATCAATCAGAAAAAAAATCTTTTTTTCGATTCTTTCTCTATTTTTTATCAAACGGAAATGGCAAATTTCATCTCTAAAGTCTTCAGTTCATCAACAAAAATACATATTTTCATTTCATGAAAATATACATACTTCCTACTGCCCAAATGAAGTGAATTGATAGGAGACATAATAATAATAATCATAATATGAATATCGTCAGAAAGGAGGAGGAAAAACGGATAAAATATCGAGATTTTCTCTTCGAACTCCGCAGACTCTATCCAGATCAGTCTGTCAAGATGGTTGTTCTGATTGTTGGAGTCCTTGGTGGAATGATGTTTTCTCTACTCTCGAATCTTCGGGGGATGGAGCCTGACCAGCGCATACTACGGTAGAAAAACTTATAATAATAATTCATTTATTTCGTTTGTTGAAAAGTACATAACAGTGGATAATTCTATCAGTACAATAACAAGGAAAACGTCATAAGAGTCTGTGCTTTCTATATACATATATTCACAAATAAGTATTTATCTAAATATTTCAAAAGAATTGAGATAAAAAGATGAAAAATATATGTAGACACATAGAAGTAGCAAAATACTACAACAGTTACATTTAAAAAGTTTAAAATAATGGTAATGTCGAATAGTGACAAGAACGTTAAAGAAGACAAAATAAAACACCTAACCTAAAATTCCTCAAGGGCGTAGCAATTTTTTTCTATGAGAGCAGCTTTCAGTCTTGATTTAAAAATATTGACATTTGGCGCATTCTTTACCGAATCATCAAGCTTATTGTAAAATTTTGGTCCAAGAAAAAGGTGGCTTTTCTGGTATATGGTGGTTCAGTGCATATGTGGTATTATTAAGTTTTTAGAGCGGGTCGGGTATTTATGCTGATTAGATATAAAATTATGACCATTCTTGTACATGTATATGCGTAATTCATAAATATAAATACCCGCAACAGTGAGTATTTTGGGTTCTTTGAAAATGTTTCTACACTATTGCCTCCATCCTATACGAGCAATAGTTCTGATGGCATATTTCTGTAGTGTAAAAATCCTCACTGCAGACGATCCAGTGCCACAGTTCAGTATTCTATATCGTATATGACAGTGTATTGATCCATAGTACAGATTCAACAAAACCTTGTTTACTGCAATGGTTCAACATAAATCTTAGCGCATAGCAATTTCTGCGGAGTTTGTCGCAAAAAGTTCCAATGTGAGAGATCCAGGTGAGCTGGTAGTCAAGTTGAAGACCAAGCAACTTTGTTGTTGAGCAAGATTAAACATACAACTCCTCGTTCTCATAAATGTTAAAATTGTCTTGAGCAGAATTCAGCGAGAATTTCATTAATGGTGTTTTTGTGATGTTCAGTGATAGTTGATATTTTTTTGCCCATATTACTACCTGCTCATAGACAATCTCAGTTGTCTCTGCAAGTGCTATTGCATTGCTCTCCTTGATGGGGAAGTTGGTATCGTCTGAATAAGCAACCACATGTATTTCCGTGAGACTATTCCTGAACTGCAAAAAATCATTCGCATATATAAGAAACAGTAAGGGGCCAATAATTGGGCCTTGTGAAACACCCTGTTCAATGGTTGCCGACCATTGGGTCCTGCCATGCAAATAAAACTTCATTAATTTCAATGCGGTTCCCCTCACGCCATATCGTTCCATTTTCTGAAGTAGAAGTGTGTGATTTACACTATCGAAGGCTCTGGAGAAGTCAATAAATGAACCACATATACTTAGTTTGCCATCAAGAGCATTTATGACGTGATCGTCGAATTCATACAGTGCCGTTTCAGTACTTTTGTTCTGGGTGAAACCATGCGGATTTGGTGAAAATTGTTGATTAGCATAAAAAAATGATGATAATTGCTTTTTAATGTGCAGCTCGAAAATCTTTGAAATGCTTGGAAGCAAGCTCATTCCTCTATAATTCTCATAAAGATCAGTATCTCCTTTTTTGAATATTGATATAACAAGTGCAGCTTTCAACTTTTCGGAAAAAAATTCCTTGTTCCATCGACAAATTCAAGATGTATGCCAAAGGTTCACATACCTGAAAAACACATTTTTTCAAAAGGTTATTTGAGATTTCGTCGTGACCACGTGCGTTGTAATTTTTGAATATTATGTATGTATGTATGTAAGGAAGTGGAGTTTTGGCATACTTTTATGTTACTTTCCAAAAAATTCAAATCGATAGCTTCTTGTTTATGAGCTACGAAAAATGTTTATCGAAGTTGTTGGTCATTTCAATTTCAGGGACAGTTTTATCACTATCATGAATTATGATATTATGAAAATTTTTCGCGTTTTTATGGATTTGGTTAATAATTTGCCACATTGTTTTCGATTTATTGTTCGAATTGGTTATTCTGTCATCTACAATTTGTTTGTAATTGAGTTTTTCTCTATAAGTCTGCGTTATTTGCCTACTAATTTCTATATAACGCTCATCAACTCTGGCGCAGTCTGAGTATAGGGACACTAAGTTTTTCATTTCTTGAAGTCCTGGTGTTAGTAAGCCAAGGTCGAATTTTTTCATTTGTTTGTGGAGTGGCTCCAGAGGAAAGGCAACTTCAATGTAATGTAATGTAATGTTGAACTATATTATGGAAAATTTCATTGGCTTTGTTTGAACAGATTTCGTTATAGATATCCTCCCATGACTCATTTTCCAAGGAGAGTTTGAAGTTATTTATATTATTTTCCCAAAACACTCTACCGTAGCTTGAAACGTTTTTTACCTGTTTTCCACTTCTTATAGTCGGAATTCGAATAATTTGGTCAAAGTGATCAGACAGATTGTAGTTCTTGATTTAGCCGTTACCCTTGTTGTTTCATCAACAGTATATTTGAGATTGAAACTTGCTAATTGGTCACAAAAGAGGTCGAGTTCCCTACTGGCAACAGAGAAATTTATGTTGAAATCACCACCTATGATGATGGTATTATAGTTTTAGCTCACCAGAGTTAGCATTACCTTGAAACGTTTTGAAAAATATTTAAGATTACCTGATGGAGGTCTATAAATACACACACAAACCTCACTAGATTTTTTTAATGTAATACCACAACACTCGAGGATTCCTTCCTCGCAAAAGCCCGTTAAGTCTAGTTGATTAATTTCTAGACAACTTTCATCGTGTTTGTAAATTGCTACACCTCCGTTTTTCATGAAACTTCTGCAGATTTTTGTACATAAATCAAAGTTTTTTATCTTTATGACATCTATCTGTATTTTGTTCTGCCAATGCGTTCTGAGATCATTAACAGATCACAAATCAGTTCACTTTCTGTTAACATATCTATCTGAAGAATTTTATTACTAATGCATTGCATGTTTTGGTGACATACAGCTAAGACATTCTCATCCTTTCCACTTGGTTTACTATATTTTCTGAGTGTACACCGATTGTGCTCATCTATATTAATCTGATTCATTATGGCGTCATTTCTGGAGCAACCTACGAGAGCCGTGGATATAAAAAATTTGACTGAGCGTCCTTTTATTTATTTGCTATTGTTTCCTAAAGTTCAGTGGCCAGGGTTTCAGGTATTTCAGTATAGTGCATGTTTATATTTTGCTCAAAATGATTCTCGTGTTCCTGGTTGGGTTGGCAGCAGATTTCTTTTGTTATTATTAATTTCCAAATAGCTCTACCTATATATCGCTTTCCTTTTGCCGTAATACTGTACTCATTTCGGTGGTAATTTGATTTTCTCAGAATGTTATTACATTCTATTATATTAGTGTTCTATTATTTAGTGTGCACCGTTTTTTTTCAGTTGTAGATTCCTTAAGTATATGGAGTCGTTCATTTCCTCGCAGTCATATCGGAAAGGTTGGATAAAAATAATTAGATTTGTGTGCGTCATTTCTGGTATAAGCCTTCTTTCAATTTTCGAGGTTAACCTTTCGGTCCATATAATCACTATATCTATTTTAGTGAATGTTTCAGTATTACTCAGGGTGGTGTCTATCTGGATATCCGTGGAACAATTGGTTTGAGGATTGTTTGGATCATATATTCATACTCATTTTGTAATATCAAAAATTTGGCCAAATCTCTACCATGGTGACCCGCCACAACCAGTATTCTATTGCGATCCGTATAGTTTCTCATCGGTCCAATGGTAGTGAGTGTTGTTTTATCTTGAACTGTAAGTTGCACATGTTGTATTCCTGATTTCGGCTCATTTTCATTCAACCATACAGGCTTCCTTTCGACTACGCCACTGGCGAGAGATTTCTTGCTCACCGCAGATATCTTATCGACATGAACATATGTTTGGGTACCGATGTTTTTTGTTTCACATTCTTCATCAATTAGTTTTTTTTGTAACTCCTGCATATATGGATCTTTAATTCTTCGATGTATCTTTTCTGCTGACCTATTAGGTCATTTAGCTCAGTTTCAACCTTTATATCTTCTTGAGCAAATTTTTCATTTTCATTTCTCAGTTTTTGAATATGTTTACGTTTCAGTTCCGCTTCTTCCTCCAAATCTTGTATACAGTTGTCTGGAGTACACTGATTTCTTCTATGTCATCCTGAGTTTTTTCTTCCGCACATCAGATAACATGATTATTACCAAGGGTTTTGTAGTTTTTCTTAGCCCTATTCAGGCAGGATTTGTGGAAGATCCCAAGACACTTGATACAGGTTGAGTATGTCGAAACTTTTTTACAACACTTGAAAACGCTGTTGTTATTGCTCTGTATCATGCCACCGATCACATCAGATAATCGACCTGCACACTAACATTGACAGAATGATTATGATGATCATATTAATGATGTTCAATGTTTTACCAAATAAAAATCAGTCATGAAATGAATTTCAACGTGATTTTCCATTAGGAATGTCAATAGGATAACGGTCATATATGAATTATTTCAAAAATTGTTCCAATGAAAAGCTCATTACAAACGTATTCATTTTGAACCATTTTGATCAATCTGTAGACATCTTACGAAAACCAAACAATGAGTGTATTGTGAGTATACACGGTCTAAAACAGGTGTCATTGTATTATTTGATCTCAACATTATTAATTATCGTTATTAGAGTTGCATCATCAGCTAAAAGTACCAATTCGTCTCTAGGCTCACAAATATTCGAATTCGATAAAATAAATGCAGCTACAGATAGATCATCACCTCATCCGGCAGGCGGCAGTGGTATACCCCCTCCCCTCTGCAGAGGCAAATATATTTATTTAGTGTCTTTCAGCGCCTTCGTATATTGGACCTTTCAACATTTGTCTGAAAGAAATGAGTTTTGGTTCATCCGGTGCATAAACACAACTTAATGGATATGCCATACATTCATGAACGGAAAATTTTCATGTTATGAAATGAGTTTATGCATCATTCTTTTATAGACCAGGGCTTAAACAATGATAAAAAGTGAAAAAAATAATAGTAGGATGAAACCCATTAGAGAAGGAGGAGAATATGATAAAAATACGGGCGATCTGAGTTCGGGAAGTGGGAGTGGGTGAGTTTTTAAGGGTAAAAAATTGTTTATCTTGATTTCCGGCAAAACTACAAGTCCTATAGAAAAAAGTTGAAAGGCAAGGCGATGAAAAGATTGAATTGATTCAATATCAAAAAAGCACTTCAATTTTCAATCAAAAATTCTCGCGTCAAAATATCAGCTTTTCTCGAAAAGTCGGTATGTTTTTTGTTTGTTGATATCTATATTTTTGAATTTTCGATTGAAAATCAAGGTGATTTTTTGATATTGAGGTGAAAAAATTAATATTTCAAATCAAATAAATCACAGTGAATTTATGACATGAAAAGGTAAGTTTACACCAAATTTCGTTGTTTTTTTTTTCTGATAAATTTTGAGGTTATATGGGAAAATTGTGAAAAAAAAGTTGTAGATCTTCTTATTACCTACAACTTTGTCTTTCAACTTCTTTCCATAGGACTTGTAGTTTTGCCGGAAATCGAGATAATCTATTTTTATCCTTAAAAACTCAGCCCCTCCCACTTCCCGAACTCAGATTGCCTGTAATTTATTTTTTCTTTCAGTTTTATCATAGTTTCCTCCTCTTCTAATGGGTTTCATCTCACTGTTATTTTTTTTTTGGTTTCAAAAATTATCGACCCTGGTCTATTATGAATCTTCAGACAATAGAGCATATTTTGATTTGATTTGATTATTACATATTTTTGAGCATATGATATAAAAACCTCCACCTTTACCATCTCAACCTCAAGGGGTCAACGAAGATCAGAGAAGTGCGTCGTAGATGTTCGTTGAAAGATAAATATTCTACGTGTATTCTGCAAATACAAAGTTGGAAATGGGAGATAAATCACTCAAACTCCTTTCAAACGCAGCATTTATTATTAATGTGCTTCTTAACACCAAAGAATATGGTGTAATCACAAAACTCATTGTTGGATTGAATTAATTCAAATAAATTCATGCTAATACAAACTTGGGAATTTTAATATCGAGTACCATCATTTCTTAGTTCATAGATATTGGAAATTAACAAGTACTAGTATATTCTCTATGGATCGATTGACTCTTACCTAAACCAGATCCATACTGATAAAAATATTTTTGATCGCAAAACTTCACACGAATCAATCAGCAACTTTCTGAATGTATACATTTTCAACCCAGCACAGAAATGTTAACAGAAATAACTTCATTCTGAAAACTCCGCCGATTTTACTGCATTCTAACAAATATGACAGGAAAAGGAAAATACAAATAATGTTGAATTATTCATTTGAATTCACGTTACGACCGTTTTCTTGCATAAAATTATCTCTGTTGCAAATCCAAAATGTGAATCCTCCAATCTGCAGATAATTTAGTTTGATTGTGATCAAGAAAAATTCTCAATACGGAATAATTTTGAATGTATTCAGCCTTTTTCAAATTCATGGCAGAGCGCCCTGTGGAATGGTGCATTGATAGGAAAAATTGACACGATTGTTTCCCTGAGCTTAGTTCAACTTTGTTGAGATATGTGACGAATATAGGTACACCAGAAGTTCCTGAACGGTGAAATATTTCCGTTGAAATGAATTCTTCACAAAAATGGTTGGAGCGAACATTTATTGAAAAAGCAATTTGGGCATAAAATTTTTTACTCATCAATCCTTCTCAATCAAGAGTTAGCTAAGTGATTCTTGTGATGAATCGATTGTTATGTTCTTCAAACCGAATGAAAAAAAATGCCAAAAGGTGGATGACGAATATTGTGGATATTTTCCACACTGCACTTGAATTGGAGTGCCAATATTCAAGCAGGTGTTGTCGAAACTACCATGGCAATATCAGAGAATCAAATGAAATTCTCTATTAGGTACCCGTATTTTCGTTCAATAAAACTCTGCTACACCGCCCTTCATCATAGTGATCAACTGTATCGAAGTAGTACAAACTGGTGTGATGTTGCAATATTTGGAGCCACTGGTAAAGGAAGACAAACATCACCCCTCATAATCGTAATCATAATAATCTCATTTTTGTGACATATCAAAAAGTTATAAATACAGAAATGCCTATTTTCCTGCGATGTATCAACTAGCTGTCATATCATATCGGATATCTCCCTGTATGCTTGGGGTATAGATGATAGTGATGAAAAACATTCCCAGTAAGTTTATCACACATAAACATTGAAACAATGAGCAGCCATAGTCCGTCGCGTGTTTCTGATATGTACCGCTCTTGGTGGAATCGAATGTGCCAAGTCACTTAAAAACTTCCCGTGAAAGTATCTATAGAAGAGATTGCAAAATACTGGTGCGAGTTCATTTGCGCAATTTTTAAGTACGATGACGGGCACTTCATCGGGACTGGATGCCTTGTTGATATTGAGCTGTTTCAAAATTTGTCTCACAAGATGCTGCCGAAAAGAAATTTTCGGCATTGTGAATTCTAGTGTGGGGATAGTAGGTGGTGCCTTTCCCATAAAATCGACTGTGGAGTGAGACGTAAATTATTCGCTTACTAGTTTGATTTTTCTATGGCTGTCGTTGCAATTGAATCATCCGCTTGTATTAGTGGTAGAATTGTGGATTTTGTGAAGTTTTGATTAACAGCTTTAGCTACCGACCAGAAGGATCTAGAACCGTTGGGATTGGCAAGCAGTTCACCCCTAATTCTCTGACTGTGAAATTCTTTGCATTCATTTATCCCAAGTTTGCAGCTGTTGCGAAAATTAACAAATCTATTCCGATTTTCGCCACTGGAGTTTTCGCGCCACTGCCGATAGGCGAAATTTTCGGGGGCGAAAGCTTGCTTGCAATATTTGTTGAACCAAGGTTTGCCGTTAGAAGGTCGTTTCATTGAAAAAGGATTGTATGAATCCATGGATGATAGAATAACTTCCGTGACTTTAGAAGCGCGAGTTGATGGATCTTAAGAGCTGAAACAAAAATCTAGCCAGGGGAAATTTCGGAAACGGTCTTGAAGATCCTCCCATTCAGCTGATCTGTAATGCCAAACTTTTCGCGGCTTGTTCTCCAACATTTATCGGTAATTCACTCAACACTGAAATGAGTTTGTGGTCAAAAGATCCCAATGGAGACCTCACGCTAACTGTGTTAATTTCTGGATTGGATTTTAGGTATAGATCCAGATGACTTGCATATTCTCCATCACGGTCAGATATACTGGTTGGCTCATTTATATTCTGAGTAAGTCCGCTGCTTATTGCAAAAGCCTCAGCTTCGCGACCTTGTTCGTCGTTGATATTTGAACACTGGTTATTGAACCGGACCACATACCGAGTTTTCTTGAAAAAGATTGCACACACCCCTTATTAGGCCCTCTTCTTCACATCTTCAACCTTTCACTGAAAACATCTACGTTTCTTGATCCTGAGATATGGAAAACAGCCCGTGTATGTCTGATATTAAAGGAAGGGAACACAACCCCGATAAAATATTATAGATCTATTTCTATATTATGCAATTTCTCACAACTTTTCGAAATAATGGGTTTGTGAAACAAAAGTCATGTGTGACCAATTTTGCATGCCTCTCAAAACATGTTCCGGATGCTTGAGATCAAAAGCAACATGTTTCCGTAGTTTATAAGGACATGCAAAAGGCGTTTGATAAAATTGATTTTTACATCCTCATCCATCGACTATTATCGTTCAGCTTTTCTGTAAGCCTAGTTGAGCTCTCGACAAGACAGAAAATGAAGGTTTCACTCCTCTTTATACACACCTAGCTCAGGTGTGCCACAAGGTTCGAAATTGAGGCCACTTGTATTCCAAGAATCATTTACGTTCGAATATATGGAAATGTTACATCTTATTATTTTCTAGAAAAAAAAATGTAACAGAATTTTCCTATGTTATTGATAACATTCCAATTAGTAGAGTAAAGAGATTACATATTTCGGAATCACTTCTGATTTTGAATTCACTTTCACTTTCCACATAGGCTATTCCATCAGTGAATCGAATGTTGAGCTTCAATATAAGGAGTACAAGAAAGTTCAAGAATATTAATACGATTATAACACTGTCCAACGCCTATGTGAGGTCTGAACCAGAATATGGCGTGTTGATATGGTATCCAATGTACAATTGCCACATACATATTGATGCTGAAAAAAACATTTCAAATATCTGTCTTTCAAGGTCACAGGAATCGACTTTTCTATTCTTCTGAATCAATTCAGTGTTATATCTCTAAATACACGACGACTTTTTGTCACAATCTCCTTTCTATACAAACTGTTGAATAATAAGATCTCGTGTGCCCCCTTTTGAAAACGATCAACTTCCACACCCCACCCATATATCAAACCATATTTCACTGTGATCTTGGCAGAACAAATAACAGTGTCAATAATTTGTAACAACCATAATTCAATCTGTGATATGTGCGATATTATTTATAGTTCTCTAAGTTATATTTCAATATGTATTTTCACTTGAACCTTCCAACTGTATTTTTTTTTACTTTTTTCCCCTTCTCCTGATATCTTCTATTTCTATTCATTGTCTTTTAGCTTTTGCTATTTTTTCAAAGTAATTACCCTATTTTGCATATATTATTCAATTGAATAGAACTGGCCGATACATGACTGATTGATACAGTTTATTGTATGATTTTCACTATAAAGGGTTTTACAAAAACCGCGACATGTGTTTCACTATACAATAGCTTCATCAAGTGTAAACTAAAAAGTTACTTCTAAATTACAACTATTTTATACTCTAACATATTACTTACTTGTAAACCTACTTTCTAATGAATGAAACTACCTGAAATGGACAGTGATACTTTTTCAATAAATTGATGGATGTAGCCGTTACTACGGGGTAGGAGATCATAATGAAAAGAGAAATGAAAATTTCTATGTTTTTTACCACTTTTAATTGTAACTAACATTACTGAAGTTTCGTTCTATATGGAGATTCTCAAACTAATACAATAAAAAGTTTATTGTATTAGTTTGAGTTTATTGTATTAGTTTGAGTTTATTGTATTAGTTTGAGAATGTCCATATAGGATGAAACTGCAGTAATGTTAGTTACAATTAAAAGTCGTAAAAAACATAGAAATTTTCATTTCTATTTTCATTATGATACTTTTTCGTTTGAAAATCACAATTTTTACTATCAAAAACTTGATTCAACAATGGATTTGTTCTTTGGTGACTTTTCTGCATTGTGAGGTTATGCACTAGTGACATTTCGAAAAAAAGCAGCCCTGTCAGTTGATTAGGTTTTTATAGAAAAAATGTTGATTATTCAACTGAAAAGTGTCGAAGAAGGTGAGATAAGATATGAGGGTGATGTGGTGAATGATTCTTAGAAATAAGGAAGATTACGGATGTTTTTTCGGATTCATAATCAACACTTCCCAATTTTCTTCAAAATTAGCGGATGCAACCAATCCGCAGTCGCACAAATTTTTTGAACCTATATGAGAATCCCTATAGGTAACGTTTTTTCTAGTAAGTTTATGTTTACGAAAATTTTTGCCCGTTTGAAATCATATTCCATGATTTTTGTCAGAATTGAACTGAATTTTAGAATTGAAAAATATTGAGTTGTGTTTGTTATTCCAATTTGTTGATTATCTATGATGGTCTTTATACATTTTTGATGAATATTTTCATATTTACAATTTGATGTGATTATCACGATTTTATTAGTAGAACTGCTCTTAGATTTATATCACTGATTGCCATGATACAACTTAACAATAGAATATAAAATGAGTAAGTCAAAAACGCTTACGGTTATGTATATTTTTCCCCCTTTCTCGTTGTTTTTCGCCAATTGAACAATTAGGTAACTCTTTAGAATAATTTCAAAGCTTGCATAATTATCAATGCTCCTAGTGTTCATTACTCGGGAATCTTTCAAAAATTATTCATATGAAAAGGAATACTTAGGAATTTGCACAGAAATGTTACTGTCATCATATCAACAATCACTTATATTATCCCAACTTACCACCCTTTTTTGTTTTTTTTGGTACCTTGGGAGTTATCTGAATTGTCCAGTTAGTCCAAGTCTCCAGAAAACACTGCAGCCCCTTGTGCTTATTGCGTTATTCCTCCCATCTTCTCATGACACCCATTCCATCAGTCTCGTTCCTTGTACTAGTTAGTACATGTTCCGTTTTGGATGTTCGTCATATTCTCCTGGACGTAATTTCGTACGTCCATATATTGCCTGCCTCCTGTGATTCGCATAAGATGTGTAGAGCTCTTTATATCCCTTCGTTGTATAATCTGCAGCTGAGGTCTCCGTTGTAGAACCCTATTTTATTCAGGTGTCCTCTAAGCGGACTCTGTGTGTTTCTTATTGGTCTATGTCCTAATCTGGTTTCGTACCAGATTAGGTTGCTACTCCCAGAGCTGGTTCAGGACCTATATATGAAGTTGATGACCACCCTTACTCCTCTGGTTTTTCTAAAAAAGTAAAACAAATGGGTTTTGAATTCATTGACTGTTTTCAAAATTCAAATTCATCTTACGTCTTCAGTAAATGAATAAACCGGAAAAAGCGGACCATAATTTGAAAATTTCTGTTTATAATGTTCTGTTTTTTTGTAATCAGACTGGTGACACTTCAAGACCTTCACTGATAGGAGAATATAAAAACTACGATAATATAAATAACTCAAATATACAACAATTTTAGTTAGCAATGATTATTTCGACAGAAAATGGTACAAATATTATGAATTAGTACAATGCCAAAATTGAAATGACAACTCATGATGAAGTATAAGGTATGGTATACCAGTGA
The DNA here is from genome assembly GCF_000500325.1 of Leptinotarsa decemlineata. NCBI lineage: Eukaryota > Metazoa > Arthropoda > Insecta > Coleoptera > Chrysomelidae > Leptinotarsa > Leptinotarsa decemlineata. The sequence goes on along the minus strand of NW_019291913.1, from coordinate 100,885 downwards.
ATTTATAATCGCAAAATTTTTCTCAGTAGGTGACAAAATGATGGGAGGCCATTTGGAGATATTCTTGAAGGGGTGGGTGTTAAAGGGTGGTTTATAATGTGGGAACCCTACTTGAAAGTAATTATTTCAACAATCGAAATATAAAAAAATCGATTTTGAACAATTAAGAATTAAAATTACGTAAAAAATTCATATCCTATGTTATTAACTGCCATTGTTTAATGTGAAAACAGACATAGCTGAATATTAATTGAAAAAAAAATTCTATCTCTCCTCTTTAACGAGCTTTTTTCAAAATTGCTTAAATATTAATATATTTTGAGTTATTGACAAAAAACTAAATACCATTTTTCTTAAATCTTATTTTGTTAATAACAATTGCAATTTTTTACTTGTACCAAAATCCTTCAAAAACATTTTTTTAGGGGTGATTCTAAATCGAATGAGCTATCGCTCATATTTTTAGAATCTTTATCTCTATTTTTCATGTTTTTGAACTTGTTGATTAGACTAATATCCCTCCCTCACAAAAAAAGAGTTCAACAGAAAACGATCAGGAATATCTGTCACAGGATTCGTCACAGCACTTACTTTGGTTTCGGTAAGGCCCATAATATAAAGAGTGTTTCTTTGCGACTGTTTTGAATTTTCACTTGAGTTCAGTTCTTTGAGTTGCTGAAGAAATTTCGGAAGCTGTTTTTGTTAACAAATATTCGGTTTCCTTTTCGTTTCAGAATTTTCTTCACCAGGTATACGTCGGAGTAATTTGTTTTGAGCAATTCCATTTCCATTCCATAGATACAGTTCTTGACCATCCGTCGAATCTGTCAATGTTTTTTCAACTTCAGTGATCCTAAGAAGTTTTCCAATTGCAAGAAATTATTCAAATAAGTTTTTTATAAATGCATATGTTTTCTGGTTATATTTAGACCAGTAATTCGTTTAATTGTTTCGATGTCAATTAATGGTGGTCGTGGTGATGGTTCATTCTGATTTAACTTTTTCCAATTTCTCCAACCTTTTTACTGTGTTCCGCCAATCTTCTCGAAAACAAAAACATAAAATCGAAGATTCAATTTTTCTTCTCTATTAGCTCCATTGATGCCAGTATGTAGCTGCTTTCTCATTAATGGAGTATATGAATCAACATTTCCTGTAATAGCACAAACATTATTTTCCAGAACCAGAAATATTTTTGTTAGGTGTTTATTTTTCATGTCAAAGTGACCTATGGGAGTTGTTATGGAACCAATCCCTGCAGGCTTCAGTAGAATTATTTGTGTATTTCTTTGGGTGCTACGACCAAATTCATCGATAATGTTACATCTTGAATTTTGATTGCAAACTAAGCAATATTTCAATGGCTATATCAATAATTATTCTTATGATTCTTCAATTATTGGAAGTATCCCATTACTATGAGTCATATGCCCTTTCTCAACATCATTCGAATTGAAAGCAGCAGAGCCAAAAAGCGAAATTTGGCAATTCTAGTTTTTTGCAAATATTCAAGAAACGACCACTGACATTCTCAATCTGAGAAGAGATCATTCTAGTTCCTCAAAATAGAAAACTCTTATCCTATTTAACCTACCTTGTATGTCTCACCGTTTCCAAAATAGCAACAGTACAAAATCAATTGTGAAAAACAGCCTGTATATTTCGTAGGAGTAATTGAGTGCATTTTTTTTCATCGTACAACCCACAATAACTCTATTGAAATGTACCACTCCTAGTTGAATACAGCGACTGGCTTGAATGAGTTCGCTATACTTTTTCCCATTCAAACCCTTCTTCTGAGATTTAATATTTCATCATATCTACCACGGATTGCTATATCATCATTTCGAGGGCGTTTCGAAAACATCAAATGATACAGTTGTGAATTGCCTGGAAACTCCGCAATTTTTTTTAATTTTATTCCAAACTGGAATATTTCCCTCTCTGAACCGCAGTTTTCCATCATTTATCAATGTATTTCAGCATTTATTCGGACACTCGGATGTCGTAAGTGTTCTCTTGAATTCTCATCATTTTCGCTCTTTATGAGTGATTTTACCTCCGAGTTTTCATCATAGTTCATACATGAAAATGTTGGTATCTCGAATGAAAATTGATCATCATATGTAGGTTCTAGAGCGACAACATTTTTACTCAAAAATCCATATTCGAATTTTTTCTCTTGAGTTTGCGTCCCTTTATTGATAAAATCGAAAATTTCAAAATTGTTATTCTATTCAATTTTTTTTAATGAATTCATGAATATTTCCGTAAGCTGCTTGATTTTCAGTAGTATCTTTTCCACAGAGTAGAATTTTTGACGAACATATCGGAGACTCCAAAGTGACGCTTCACATCCATTTCATCATCAAAAATTTCAACTTTAATGTTTTTGTACAATTCATCATCCATTTCGATCTTTTCGTATTTTCTCTAAGGTGGCTATTAAGTAGACACTGCACTAAACAAATAAAACTTCTGATGAAAGTTTATGGATATACTGGTTGTTGTCCGCGGCTTCGCTCGCGTAGAATTTGGTTTGTCATATCAAGTTNCCTTACTTAACGTATATATATATATATATATATATATATCGCATCGAACAATTCAATCATTTCAATATTATTTATAAATGTGTAGAACTCTAGGACTTCAGTCATACCAGTATTTATATTTTTGTTGTTTAAGCGTTTTTGAATAGAGATACACATTCGCTAAACGTAATCCTTGAGAGGAAATCGTTGAATTTGTCTTTCCGTAATTTGATGGTCCTGCTATTTTCAAGCGCATACTGATGGTAGAAGTTGCCCATGACGAAAAAATTTTTACAATCCCACCCTTTTTTTTCATCGAAGTTATCGACGGACAATTCATCCTTCTGTTTATTCTATTATATATAATAAGAATCATTTTCACATCCTTTGAATGCACACCATCACAGACAGTTATGAAATGTTGTCATAATATGAATTTAATGGTGATGAGGTGGTGGTAATGACTGCAAGCAACAGCGAACAATGATCAAAAACGAGTCATAGAAATTGGTTTGAAAGCTGCACGTGAATACCAAGAAGCTGAAGGAAAAAAAGGTACATAATTACGAAACTCAAAAAGGCTGTTTTCTACTGTAAATACCTATATTCGCAGGTTCTTCTGCAATTATGAGTTTATCCGGTGCAAAAGCAATCAACACAACAAAAGTGAGCAGAAGTCAATCAGTTGAAGCCATTTGGTATAATGAAGCAATGGATACGCTTCAGAAAAAATTGGTAGGGAAATATATTTGGGGCCGTATCGAAACGGTTTAAAGATATATCTCAAATCGTTTATTCGTTTACTGAAACAAATTACCGAATACCCTTTTTCATAAACGTATTTTTTCCTCGACCTTTTGAATGAAACAAACTCGGTGAGATTTTGATCCAATAACTTGAACATAGTTCGATGTGGTTTCGCCTTTCGAGATTTAAATACATTTCCGATGTCCTAACACTGTTTCTATCATATTTGTAATACATTTGTATCATATTCCTCTTTTCTTCATTCGTGAAAGCCATTTCTCGCCAAAAATTCAATGACTTGCACAATAACAAAATGTCATTGAGTATAACAAATTGAAAATCAAATTTCGAAATTTCAAAGTCAGAGCCTATTATGACAAGAATTAATTTTTTGCAATATCTCCAGTTTTTCAAAAAAGAATGATAACTTATGGTACATATTGAAAAGATGAAATCTGGTTCTATTCAAAACTAAATGCGCAACTTTGCCCCAGTTCAATCATCTTCGTATCTCTCATAGTTTCCGAGATCCCAATGGTGAGTATCGAATTTGAAAAACTCTATATAGGATAGAAAATAACTTTTATTTAATTTTTATTTGTTACGACTGGTTTCAGTGTATCATATCATTCTTAAGTAAACTGACGCAGTTTGAAAAACAAATCCTCAAATATACAATAATATAGTCAATGTCAGCTAGGTTGATTAAACCGGTACCAAAATAACAAAACAGTTACCTGAATCATCGATAATCACCTGAGACACCAAAACAATAACTATTTAACTTCCATAACAATCTAAATTACTGAGTATTGATTCAAAACACCACCTAGTTGTCAAAATCCACAAATTCAAAAGGAGAGAGCTGCATAATAATTCTAGTTGGTCATTGTTGGTCAATATACAGGGTGTTTATCGAACATGCAGCAAAAATTCAAGGGATTATTCCTTGGAGTTTTATGAGGACATTTTCGAAGACACAGAGCGAAAAATTATTTCGGCAGTAACAATTTATAACCAAAAATTACATGTAATGTTTCTTAATCTACAGGAACTGTAAATCAAGATTAGATTAAGATCGGGGGGTAAATGATTACCCCCCGCTCGGATGTAAGAATCCAATCTTCTCCTCGTTGACTCCCGAACTCTTTCAAAAACACCAAAATCGTTTCTGCAGCTGTTTGAAGTAATCAGAATGTTGTTGATAGGAACCAACCTACTTGGTATATATAGAAGTATAGTACGCTATACTTTTATTTCGTCTGCGTTGATAATTTCAAAATTACCAAAATTGTTATTGTCGAGATTCTCTTTCGCCCCGTGTCTTCGAAACAAAGCGTCCTATCAAAAATCATGAGGTGACAAAATATTCTTAGAATAGTCCAAGAAATAGTCCTTCAATTTTTGCCGCATGTTTAATAACACCCTATATATCAGTGTCAATAGGTAGTCAACATGGCAACCGTTGATGCAGAAAGAAGAAAGTTAGATAAACTCGAGAACAGTGAATCAAATGAAATTATAATTACGAGAAAAGTGACAACTGAACTCAAAACTAGTGATAGTGTACGTAGTTTCATTGAGGTTAAACTTTTTGAAAAATATTTGATGTTTCTGAACATCTGATTAACGGAAAAACAGATTTTGAAAACAGATTTTTTTCAAACAGTGATCTAAAATCAATAAATCCAGAATATCAATCACGAGAATTCATTCATTACCCATTCATCAGAAACGGTATGCCAAGATAGCTGAGGAATAGGTTGTTGGTTTTGAGTTTCTTGCAACTAGGTCTCTTTGCCTACTGGCAGATCTCGACTGACCTTTCCAATAAAGTAATTATATTGCCGTCATGAACAACTTCGATTCACTAAGTATCATTGTAGATAAAGGTACTACTATTTCCTCGCTTTCAGAAATTACATGAAGACTTCCTCGCGGAACTAGAAATCATGCTATACCTCACTGGGTACAGGTTTTTACCATCTAATTTGTTTATAATTTCTAACTTGTTTGCACAACTTGACCTAGATCATAAATCATTGTATATTCTTTTTATAAAATATACAGTAGGCGAATAGAACAAAAAACGGTCCTCAGTTAGATTAGGTCCAAAGTAAGTGGGTCTATTCGACCCTCCACCGCAACCCGCAAGGGTTTATTGTGGCTCACACCCATTCACACTCGACCAAATAAAACCAGCTTCATAACGAAGCCGATGTATTGTATGATGAGTGGTCTTTCAGGTCAGATGGTCAGAGTACGGCTCTGTCGAATTCTAAAAACCTGATTCGGTCTCCAGCGGGGCGGGCACACAGAGGCGTCACACAATCTCTTACGGCAGTCGGAGCCTCTGCATATGATGAATAAAATGACAGTGACCTGTAAGAAGCTCTGTTAGACATCGTAGTTCATCCCTAGTGTAGTCCAACAACTGTTTGGTATCAAGCTTCGAAGGGTGGATAAACGCCTTGGAGATTCTGCCAAAACTCCATGAATCTTCTTGCCATCCAGGTATTCAATCTTTGTTTGGCAGAGCCCGAAGCGATGCCAATGATGAAGCTGCTTGCCTTCCAGGCCAGTATGGCCTGGAATCCAGACCAAAGACAATATGTTAAGTCTTCCTATCGAGGAGAGTCGTTTTTGGCAATTTGCTACCAATTCAGACGTTGCTCGGTAGGAGCCAAGAGCTTTCAACGCCGCTTGACTCTCCAAATATTTTTTTATTGGCTTATGTATGAGGTTGGATTCTTCCAATCTCTTCGAACACAATTCAATAGCGTAAGGCAAGGCAAGGTTCTAAGTAGTTGCTGTGCGAATTAGTGGATATGTATCCATCTATCCCTGAATTATCAAAATGATTGTTCTTATATTTTCAAATTATTAATTACTTGTGTCTTCAGCTTAGTGAAGTTTAGTAATGCCATATTCTAAAAATGATCCCAATCATTTCGAATGGGATATACGACGAAGTAATACAGAGTAAATGAATTAGCATTAGCATACGCAGTATATGATCAAGAGACTAAGGCAACTCATTCACAAATTTTACTCCCTGAGAGATATCCTAACCCGTAAGAACATGCTTACCTTATATTATGCACTGGCAGAGTCTGTTCTTAAGTATTGCATTACAGCATGGGGAGGAACGTTTGAAAAAAATTTAGGAGGTTTACAAATAATGCAAAACACATTACTGAAAATTATTTGTAAGAAGGACCGTTTATTTTCCACAAAAAAGCTGTATGAAGAAATCAACTTATTCAACATCAGAAGTCTCTACTCTTACTCTTGTTTAATATGGATATTTCATAACAAAGTAAATTACCAAAGTTCAACTATTGAAAAAGAGACCAGATCTGTTATAAAAAGGTCTATCCATCTACCTTTATTCAAAAAAAGTCATTCACAGAAATCTGTATATTACTTTGGCCCAAAACTTTTCAATTTACTACCACCCGAGTCCAGGAATATNTTTCAAAAAATCGCCAAAAATGAATGCAAATATTGATTATTCAAACGAAGTTCTCATGAAATTATTTATTATACACGGACAGTGTGATCAAATCATTGCCAGAACTTGTAGAAAATTCAACCAAATGTATCCTGAATCAACACCAATGAACGAGAGGAAGTTTGTAAGATTACAAAATAATTTCCTTAACTATGGCTTCATGCTAAAAGCGCCTTCAACATTACCAAAACCCGTTACTTCAAATGAGGACAATACTGTCTACGTTTTGGCATATTTTTTTGCATATCCAGAAGCTTCCATTCGCAGTGCAGAAAAATATTTAGGTGTATCAAAGCATCATCAACCAATGACCACTCCCCAAACCGTGGTGTGAGTGATCATTTTCGACCCAGTGTCCACTCTCTACACCGTGGGGTGAGTGAAAATTGAGTCGAAAAATCATAAAAATCATGTACCACAAGCAGATGCAATGAGCCAAAAATGACAACCTTCTGCAGTTGTCCAGCCAAGATTTCTGACTTCTTTCGACAGTCTGAGTCTCTGTATATGATGATTCAAATGACAGTGACCAGTAAGAAGGCCTGTTAGACATCGTTGTTCATCCCTACTGTAGTCCAACAACTGTTTGGTATCACGCTTCGAAGGGTGAAGGAACGCCTTGGAGTGAGCCAATCCTGGAAGATTCTGCCAGAAGTCCATACATCTTGCCATCCAGGTGTTCAATCTTTGTTTGGCAAAGCCTCAAGCGATGCCAATGACAGGTTCTCGTCCGATAAAGCTGCTTGCAGCACCCTCTTTAGCAAGGGAATCAGCAGCCTCATTACCTTCCAGGCCAGTATGACCAGGAATCTAGACCAGAGACAATCTGTCAAGTCTTTCTATCGAGGAGAGTCGTTATTGGCAATTTGCTACCAATTAACAGAATTTAAATGACGAAAAGTCACGACCCCCCTAGACCTCCCCTCTCTAGGGGGTGGTAATGTTAACTGCACCTTTTTGAAAATGACTGTATTTGGGGGGCTATTGCATAACGTTTTAAGAGGATCTCCAGTTTAAAATATCCGACCCGATTCTAACGCGGAACGAAAAAACGATTTGGAATGGGGTTGGAATCGAGTCGGCCCCCTTTTGGTATACCCAGTATATCGACTGAAATTTCTTGAAAAAATACTAATTTATATTTTTCAATGTATTTTTGTCGAATTTTGAGTCATTATTTTGACAAATATCTGAAAAATGGACTTTTGTGAAATAATCTCAAAATAATGTTCTATGTACTTATTCGCATATTCGCTATATTCGATATCAAAATATCGAATATTGACGACTTTGTTTCCATTTTAAATAATAGATGTCCATCAATAAAATTCACGTATGAGTTAGAAAATTAGGGACACCCACCATTTCTTGACGTTTTGGTAATGAGCCAATATGGATATATATTTAGAAAAGAAACAAGCACGTATAGGTATATTCCTGACAGTTCACATCACTGCGGACAGCACAAACGTGCTGGGTTGAATTTTTTAGTGCATCGTCTTTTGACTTTCCCTTTAACACATAATAGGTTCACAAAAGAAAGACGTACAATACAGGAAATAGCAGCCGCTAACGGTTTCTCGAGGGGTATTGTAGATGACATAATAAGGAAAAAGAAGTTTAGGTTAAGAATGAACGAAGATTAGTTAGACAAGTTAACAACAGCAGGCAACTAGATGCCTATGAGAGTATAGAAATAAGTAAACACAATAATATTATGAATAACGATGACGGACCTATACCAAAGAGCACACTATATAGCTTGTTAAAATGAAATTAAATAAAATAATGTTAAAAAGCCGCTTATGATTATTGCACTTATTTATCTGACAACAAAAACAGAGAAATTTGATCAATCATGAGAAAAACAAATGAAGAAATGGAACTTTGTCTACGATATCAGAAAATAAAAAGTGCTGCAACTTCCAAACTCATTTTTTTCTCTTCCCTGTCACTTCGCTGAAAGTCTTCAACGCAAAAATGCCTCCTCTACCTTCAACCCCCTTCGAATGACAGGTAGAACCCCCACTTCTTTAATTAATCAGGAAGTATAGGTTTCTGATATATCGTTTGGAAGGTCTCTTCATTCTCTATTCAAAAATGGCATTGCTTTCAAGTTTATTGCAACAATTGAGATAAAATAAATTAAAATCATGTGGTCATCGATATTCCATAAAATACACTCAAAAACTAAAATGTAATGCAAAACGTAATGAAATGTAGAAAACAAAAAAATTATCGATGTTACCGAAACAGATGTTGGCAACATCTTAATCTCAAATAAAACTGTCTTCTAAAATTATTCAACATGTCAGGCGTAACCGACCTAATCGCAATCGCACTTCCTTATTTTAAGTCATTCAAATCTGAAGGTTTAGTTTTGTACACATTGCTCTTTACATATTCCCATAAAAAGAAAATCTAATGATGAAATATCAGGTGATCGCGCTGGCCATTCAATCGCACCTCGACTCCCTATCTCCCTATTAGTAGAAATTTTGAGGAATATAAAGAATAAAAATACAACTGGAATAAAAATTATTCAAAATGTTTCAATTGAGACACTGCAAACATTGGTATCTCTAATCAACACCTGTTTCCACAATGGAATTTTTCCTAATTTTCTGAAACAATCCGTTGTCCTTCGATTATATAAAGGTGGAGATTCAGATGATCCCGCGAATCTTCGCCCGATCTCTCTCATTCCAACTATAGCCAAAGTTATCGAAAAACTTGTGAAAATACGTCTGACAATTTCCCTACAACACCACAATATTTTAAGTGAAAGCCAGTTTGGTTTTCAAAGCAATAAAAATACGCACATTGCCATCTTTTCGTTTCTTTATGATATTTACTTCAAGTTTAATTCTGGTAGAGTAGCAGCTGCGGTCTTTTGTGATCTTTCTAAGGCGTTTGATTGCGTTGATCATAAGATCTTGCCAAGAAAAATTCACCAATACGGCTGCAGAGAAATGACGCTCAAATGGTTTGAATCTTACTTTTCAGGAAGGAATAAAAAAAATTTTTGAGGGGTGTTCCACAAGGATCAGTTTTGGGACCCATCTTTTTCTTATTATATGTCAATGACATTGCAAATTTGAGCATTCCTGGAAATTTCACTCTTTTTGCTGATGACACGACGATATTGTGGAACAACAAAAACTCAAATGATTAACACAATGCAATATCTACTGATATGAAAACAATCAAGGAGTGATGTGATGCTAATTTGCTATCCTTCAATATCACTAAAACAAACATTTTATCATTAAGATGTGCTATTGATGACCTGTCATTCGGTGATCAGGAACGAGACTCAATCTAAATTTCTAGGTATTCACATTGACAACAAGCTCAAATTCATTGAGCATATCAAACAATTTGAAAGTAAAATTTGTTCTGGATGTTATGCAGAGTATGGAGTATGCAATTCATCAGCACTGTTGTCTGTATTAGTACTGCAGAAACGGGCGATCAGGTATATGTGTAAAATTGAACCTGTGATTCATGCAGACACAAATTCACTGAACAAAATATTTCAACAGTGATTGCTTTGTTCATTTTGGAACGATTTGCCTCATTTACAAAAATATGTCCCTATTTGAGGCTTCATGCTATTCTTATAGCACCCATTATACCGCGTTGAAATTGTCAATTCCTCTAACAAATTTGGTCAGGAATTCTATTTATTACAATGGGGTCAAGATGTTTAATCACTTGCCCTCAGATATAAGACAGGTAAATTTGACCAACAAAATGTTCAGAATGAAAGTAAAAACTTTTCTGGCTGATAGACCCTATTATAATTTGCAAGAGTTCTATAATGATAAATTTACGTGACAAAATGTGCATATTTGAATTCAGGTTATATAAGATTTTTGTTCATATTTTTGTTCTGAAATAAATGTTTGTCTGGTTCAATGGGTGGGTTTATTTATGTTATATTATANATATATATATATATATATATATATATATATATATATATATATATATATATATATATATATATATATATATATATATATATATATATATATATATATATATATATATATATATATATATATATATATATATATATATATATATATATATATATATATATATATATATATATATATATATATATATATATATATATATATATATATATATATATATATATATATATATATATATATATATATATATATATATATATATATATATATATATATATATATATATATATATATATATATATATATATATATATATATATATATATATATATATATATATATATATATATATATATATATATATATATATATATATATATATATATATATATATATATATATATATATATATATATATATATATATATATTTATATATATATATATATATATATATATATATATATATATATATATCTATATAAAATATAATTACGTATAAAACAGTTACATACCTGTGCTATGTGAGAATATTTTGTTTAAAAATTATAATTTTGAAAGAAATATCTGACATGAGAATGACAATGTTTCTCAACTGAAAAACACGAGCAAATTTGAAATTCCACCCAGGGCAGGTTACTGATTTTTATGGTTCATAAAATTGGGTCGAGACTGTCATAATATTTCAATTAAGGTTCACCTCATAAACTAGAGACGTTTCGGAACGGATCGTAATAATTTGCGTTGAATTCGTATCGGCTGTAGGCATACAATTTCATATTTCATGGCCTTCTTTTATTATGTCTTTATTCTCGGAATATGTGCGACTCGAAAGGGTTTATTTGAATTGCGAATTTGGTTCACATCAATGATTATTAAGTAATCCATTCCATGTTGTCAAACATATAAAAGATATGTGTTCAGTGAATTGGGTGGATATGAGGCTAACTCATCAATTCCGCTCATTCAAGTAGGAGTTTAGTTATTGTATTCAATGAGGAACATTAATGCTAAGACATATCTATGCATATTGTTGTATATAAAATCAACACTCATCACAATGAAGTCTTATATAACTAAACTCGTAACACACAAAATAACACACAAAGTAGATATGTTATCTTTTCGAAATCGAACTCCTGTTCTATGGGTTTTTCTATTTGCTCCATAGATTCGTCATTTCATATGCGATTATTGCATATTTTGAATTATTTTTTCTTTCAGTATGTTACTAGTTGAATCTTTTTGAGACCTAGTTGATGGGATGAATAACCTTACATTTGTGTAATCATGAGTGTGGTTTCTTGGACTATGTATAGTTTTATAAATCTGATCTCAAATGAGTTCTATCAATACAATACAATATCTTTATTCCTTAAAATGATCACTTCACAAGGATATAGAAGTCGTCAATGGTAAAAATCATGAAAATTATATAAATATTAGTACAACAGAATTACAAAATGCATAAATGTAAAACATGGGAGTGCTTGTTTAAAATGTACATAATAGTTGAAATAGCTAATGCAGGACATGATATTAATTTTTGATTGGTGAATGTGGATATTCAAAATATTCATTAGTATTCTAAGAACAACCATCTACAAGATATTATCTGATTCTCTGTTTGAATACTAAAATTGATGCTACACTTTTTAGGCCGGAAGGTAGACAATTGAAAAATTTGGAACCTGCTAAAGATGGTGTCTTTTCGAATAATTTTGTGCGATGTTGTTGTAGTTTGATTAAATTCCTGTTCCTTGTTGCGTTATCATGACATTGGGATTCAGTTTCTAATTCGAGTTCGCGTTTTTTCACAAAGAGCAGACAGAAATATAGAGAGAAGGTACTGTTAATATTTTCCTTTGCTTGAAAACAGGTCTACATGAATCAGCATTACGTATATTGTGAAGCATACGAATTATTCGTTTCTGAGCAACAAAGACTTAAAATTGCCAATTCAATGAGTGGTCGATATGAACTCCTAAAAACTTTATGGGTTCTGAAGGGTATATATTCGTGTTATTTATAATAACTTGTATGGGATGTTCCACAGATTTTCTTGAAGAAAACTGTACCATTACTGTTCTATTCTTTGACACCACTTTGAGAAATTTTGACTTATTAAATTCAATTTTTCTTGAAATTCCAAAGGACTGTCGGCATAAAGAACTATCGAAGTAGTGCCAATATGTTGTGGCAAATCATTTATGTGTAGTAAAAACATTAATGGTCCCAAGATTGAGCCTTGTGGAACTCCAACTTCCAAGTCATAAGTATTCGAGTTTACATTATCCCATCTATCTACCATTGTTCTATCTATCCATCCATGTAAACTTTTTGAAAAATATTTGATGTTTCTGAACAACTGATTAACGGAAAAACAGATTTTAAAAACAGATTTTTTCAAACAGTGATCTAAAATCAATAAATTCAGAATATCAATCACGAGAATTCATTCATTACCCATTCATCAGAAACGGTTTGCCAAGATAGCTGAGGAATAGGTTGTTGGTTCTGAGTTTCTTCCAACTAGGTCTCTTTGTCTACTGGCAGATCTCCACTGACCTTCCCAATAAAGTAATTGTATTGCCGTCATGAACAACTTTGATTCACTAAGTATCATTGTAGATAAAGGTACTACTATTTCCTCGCTTTCAGAAATTACATGAACATGAACTAGAAATCATGCTATACCTCACTGGGTACAGGTTTTTACCATCTAATTTGTTTATAATTTTCAACTTGTTTGCACAACTTGACCTAGATCATAAATCATTGTATATTCTTTTTATAAAATATACAGTAGGCGAATAGAACAAAAAACGGTCCTTAGTTAGATTAGGTCCAAAGTAAGTGGGTCTATTCGACCCTCCACCGCAACCCGCAAGGGTTTATTGTGGCTCACACCCATTCCGCTTGACTCTCCAAATATTTTTTTATTGGCTTATGTATGAGGTTGGATTCTTCCAATCTCTTCGAACACAATTCAATAGCGTAAGGCAAGGCAAGATTCTAAGTAGTTGCTGTGCGAATTAGTGGATATGTATCCATCTATCCCTGAATTATCAAAATGATTGTTCTTATATTTTCAAATTATTAATTACTTGTGTCTTCAGCTTAGTGAAGTTTAGTAATGCCATATTCTAAAAATGATCCCAATCATTTCGAATGGGATATACGACGAAGTAATACAGAGTAAATGAATTAGCATTCAGGTTGGTTATTGACCTAAGTTCGAAGAAGAAAATAACATATTCATCATAAAATTATTTTCATTGAATTCGCATTTTTACAATTTCCGGCGGATTCAGGCGAATCATCATAAACTTGTTCATTCCACTTCAATGTACAATGACTTCACCTTGTAAAAACGAATGATGAAGCAGATTAATCTGTTTGTGTCTGCTGCAGAATTTTCCCACAAAAACATCACACTTTTTTTTCTTTTTCCATTATCTCGTTTCATATATCATAACAAAAATTTCATCGTTGTTAGAAAAGCAACGACGAATTAAAAACGTCAATTACTGACTCTTAATTGCTCCATCAGAAAAGTTTTGTTTTCGTTGTGTATACGAAATACTTCTACCTTTTTAATTGAATTCAAATTATATGCTCAACCTTGTTATTGACCTGGTCGATGAAGGCATAATTATATCACCATTACTTTTTTATTGCGATCACATCCAACAACAAGAATACGGGGTGATAAAAAATAATTTGAAAAATGAAAAGGTAACTAGTCGTGTAAATGAAGAAACAAATCTTCGGAAGTCCTGAAGAATAGCTCCAATTTAGATGAAGTTTCTTTAAATTTTATTTTTCATATTGTTCGGAATCAGAAACCTCCTCTGCAGGTAACCAATTATTTATTTTGGTAAGTATATCGAGTAATAACCAATAGTACATTTTCAATTAATCTGTGGCGTCATCAATAGAGTTTGTTTTAGTGGACATAACAATAATGTAAGTATTTCTGATGAAAATCTGAAATATATAAGTTATATTTCAATCGATTATCCATTTGGAAAGGATAAGCCATTGCAGATAAACTCGAAATCATAGCAGCAGGTTGTGGCAGTTTTTTTGTTTTCATTTGAGAATGGGGATACCATTCTTCAGCAGGTATTGGAGCATCATTTTCCTATAGTTGAACTCTTTCAATATGTTATTTCCCTATATTCTCTGTGGGATGTAACAAATTGAAATTAAATAATTGAATCAAGTACCCACCTCCTGGTTTTATTATTCAAAATCAAATTGTCAGTTTGATATTTCCCCATATATTAATACATTTTTGGAATCGCTCTAGTATTTTAATACTTTTTTGTTGATAATGTCCTATACCTGTTTTCGAAATAAAAAATAAATTGTGCTAAATATGGTCCAAAACATAGCCTTAATTGAAATTAAGTACATCAGTACTCTCAATTCATGAAAAGTTGATATTTTGATGATAGTTTGGACAAACTCGAAATATTCAAATAATACCAAGAAATCAACTCCATATCATACAGGGTGCGCTAAAATTACTATTAATTTCATTGTGCATAAAAGTAGTCGAAAGTTAATTTTTTCAAATGAACTTAATGTACTTAATTGAAATTAAGTACATCAGTACTCTCAATTCATGAAAAGTTGATATTTTGATGATAGTTTAGACAAACTCGAAATATTAAAATAACACCAAGAAATCGACTCCATATCATACAGGGCGTGCTAAAATTACTATTATTTTCATTGTGCATTAAAGTAGTCAAAAGTTCATTTTTTCAAATGAAACCCCCTGTATATTACTCGATAAATTGAAAGATGGTGAGAAATGCTTCAAGATGATATACATGTCCCTATACCTAAATCGTCAAGTTTTCTTAATAAAGCCGTTTTTGTGGAAAAATAGTTATTCGCGTTTTACCTACAAGTGTTGAAAGTGGCATTTTATTTTGTGAGTGGGGATTATTGCAAAACGAGCGTCAGCAAGTGGACCAAACTCACGAGCAAAATAAAATCATTTTCAACGAATGTATCATACACATTTTTTTGTATAACGTTACTGCTGATAATAAAAAAATTTATAGGGTCCATGGGATTGGAACACACGATCTTTGGATTACAAGGCATATGTTACAACTACATACGCCAACTTACGTTATTTTGAGGAGGATTATTGGTTAATCATGAAGGACTTTCTATCTTAGCCACACAGATGCAGGAGGCTGTCATTCTTGGCTCACTGCGCTTGCTCAGGGCACATGATTCTCGGTCCTAATGATCACTCACCCCACGGTGCGGGGGGTGGTCATAGATTGATAATGCTGGCGCGCCCTCCCGAATGTATCGGGGCTTCGGGGGATAGGTCCTGACCAGCGCACACTACGGTGAAAAAAAAATTGTCATTTATTTCCTTAAGACAGTTACAAACCATATAGAAAAAGTCACTTGTTTACATTTAAAATACAATAATACTAATACTAAAAAATTTATTTCACCGCAAATTGCCACGACAAATATTCATCCAGTTTATTAAAACACTGTTCTGTCAAAAAGGATCTTAAATTATAGTTTTAAGAGCATTGTATATTTTAGAAGCCATATGACTGGGAGATTGGTGAGTTATTTTGAATTTTTCGAATGGAGTTGAAAAATTATTCTTTTGTCTTGTATTGAAACTATGATTTTGTTTGTTCCTCACAAAAATTTCATCATTATTGTCGAATACTAGCATACTCAACTTTGATATGACTAGACATGGTAATGTTAATATTTTCAGTCTCTTGAATATATCTTTGCATGAAACAGTCTGTGAAAGACCCGTCATTGATTGTAAAATTCTTTTTTGTGCCACGAAGATATCTTTTGCTAGGGTAGATAAACCCCAAAATATCACACCGTATCGTAGCCTACTTTCAACTTGTGCATAGTAGAGCTGTATCTATTGATCAATATTGAGTACATGCGGCAAATTTCTAAATTGAAAGGCAATCAAATTTAATTTTGAGATTAGGTAATGGGATTGAGCCTTCCAATTGACATTTTCATCTATTCGTATTCCTAAGAAAATTGTTTGATTCGAACTAGTTGAGATCATAACCTTTCTTTGAAATTCACTTTTGAACAACTGAAATGTGATCTAAAATGTGTGAATGTCGAGTTGGATTGTACCAAGAGGATCGATAAGGAATCAGAATTGAAAAAAATCTAGTCTGTTGAAAAATAAAAAAATTAATGATGGTGTTACCGGACCTTCTTACAAAGTAGAGGATCTGGTTAGTAAGCAAACTACTGTTAAAAATAGTTCAGAAAGTGTATTTTCTACTGAATTACATAAAAGTACTCGTAAAATAACTCAAGATGAAGTTATTTCGGCGATAGATAATGCTAAAAAATCCATGAATCCAGGTAAAGATTGGAGTAGTATCTCTCGCAGAAATAGAAAACCTGCTGTTGAAGAATCCAACTCAGTGAACGAAACCAAAATGAGATAGACAATCGAATCCTTCTATGATGGTAATATAATTTGCTCTCTGGAAGTAGCTCTCAAGAAGTCATTTTTGCACGTTCACAAATTATACCCAGATATGACATACATGAAATCAATAATTTTTTGTCAAATAATTTTCCCAAAGTGAAAGTAGAAAAGCTTAATTCGATACACACCAAACTGTATTCCTCGTTCAAGGTCACCATTAATGAAAGTAGTTTCGAGAGAGCGAAACCATATATGTGGCCAGCTGATGCTTGGGTAAATTATTTTTTTTATTCAAAGACAATAGTCCACCAGCAGCTGTAAATAAATGTCGGGACGCCTCCCATCTTCTCATGACAC
>NW_019291913.1:4745-79681 GCF_000500325.1 Leptinotarsa decemlineata | reverse complement strand
AATTATTATTTTATTCTTTTTATTCCACCTTTATAAATAGCATGTTATAAATAAACAAATATCTAACCATTAAATATGAAGTTTTCTCAGGAGTTTAATTAAAAAAGCTTTTGAACACTTTTAGAAGAGTAAATATTATACGTTCAATAAAATATTTAGGTCTGGTAGTACGCCAATATTTCTCAAAAAGTCGAGTAGTACGCAGGTGCAAAAAGGTTGGGAACCCCTGGTCTAAATAATGAAATGTTGAAGTGAACATATTTGTTTGAATGTTACACTGAGAATGGAAAAAAATTTGTCGCCTCTGCTACGGGCCATAATTCAATTGATAAGTGGAAGGTTTTAGGTTGAGACAATAATGGATTTGTGAGCAGTACACCGATAAGCGACATCTTCGAGGGGCAACTAAAGTCGATTATACATCGTACCAGAGACCACATTACTGAGAATATCCAGCCTTTCTTCAAGCTGCCTCTCAATATTGAGAAAGTTGAGACCATCAGGTGCCTGTTCGTCTCCAAAAACAGATTAGAGGGAATGATTTCGTCGAAAACTAATGACCAGATCAAAGCTGGGAGCAAGTAATACTTTCGGGACCTCCCATTATACTCATATTGCATTTGGAGTTTTTCAATTACAGCTACGATGGTAGCACGAAAATTACCAAAGCTTTGGAATTTGAATTCGACTTGGAAATTGACTCGATACTGGTTTTGTCGAGAACACAGTCTCTAGAAGAGAAGCAGTACAAGCTATTTGCCGTTGTGTACCACGATGTCAAAGAGGGCAATATGGGACACTACATTACTGATGCCTTCCATGTCTGCTACAACGGTTTGTCGAGTTACGACGATTCCTTGGTCTGGACCATACAGAAAGTATACGTGGTAGAACCCCAAAGAAAGCGATTTCCTTATTTATTGTTCCACTGGCGTAGCGATACGATTTGACTTGAATAAAGCCGCGTCTCAGCGTATGGCTTCGTACGAAATTTTTTGGTGGAGTTTTTGACGATTTTTCGTTGGTTTCAGTAGATTTTTCATGTATATCTTCTGTTATTCTATTGCATGGAATATTGAAAATATATTATTAATTTATGAAAAAGGTATTAACCCGATTATAAATATCACTGAATGTATTTCATATACTATTAATCATCTGGTCTCCATTATTCAATATTCGATAGTTAATATTTGACCTTCTCATGAAAAAATCGATAAAAAATTTGTGAAAACTATAGGGTTTGCTTTCTAGAATATCAAAAACATTTGAACTGAATATCAAAATACAATTACTTTCCTGTTTCTCCAATATTATATTTTCATCAAACCAATATGGATTCACAAGGAATAAAAGTACTGAAACTATACTCTGTGATTATAGTAAACAGATCATCAATGCTCACGATTGTAGAATACATACTTGCGGTTTAAAAATAGATTTTTCATGAGCCTTCATGACCTTCTGTTTCAGCAATTGGTACGATATGGAGTAAGAGGGACTACTGATATGTTAATGGAATCATATCTGCAAGGTAGAATACAACGAATTGTTTTTGGGGAGACTGTTAGTTGGACACGAATTATCGAGCAAAAGGTGTTCCTTAAGAATTCATACTCGTACCGCTTTTGATAGAATATCTTCATGAACCCTCCACATGATGACATAGGCATATGATACAAATCTCCTCATCACAGAAAAGGAAAACTCATTTCTGTCAGACATTACTTGAGAATTGTAACAGGGGCGGTTAGAATCATCTGAAACTCAGTATAAATAAAACTGTGCTGAGAAAATTCACAGTGAATTGAAATGATTCGATTCAATTTCATGTATATGTATATATCTTTATACCTATAGACTCTTCCAAAGAAACTAAATCATCAGACATCACAGTTGATTACCTACAGACTCACATGGACAGCACATGATAAGATAAGATAAGATTATTAATTTATTTTATTTTATGACCAAAAAGTGAAATTGTAATATTATTATAACCTACTTATTAGTGACGATTCCCATAATGTATGGTACTTGTATTGTAACATTCAGTGGAAAATAAATTGTCTTGTCTTGTCTTGTCTCTATAATCAGAATTAGTAATTATTCTGAGAGTTCTTTATGACTATTGCTGCTATTTAAAAAATTTCACAGCCTCAGTTGAATTGCCCCAGAGTATAACACCATAGCTAATATGAGAATGGAAGAGGGAGAAATGTGTTATTTTCAGTGTATCGAAACTAGTTACATTTCTCAACTGGCGCAATGAAAGAAGAGTTCTAAATAATTTTTTACTCAATTGGTTAATATGACAGGTCCAAGTGAGAGTACTATCGACAATTAACCCAAGTAATTTAACACTGTTTGCAATTGATGTAGCGGCAGAGCTTGCTGAAAACTGTAATTGTTTCGTTTTGTCTGTATTCAGTTTGAGTCGATTTGTCACGAACCAACTTTCTGCCTTCTTATCGACTTCCTTTGATATTCTAGATAGTTCAGTAGAATTTTTGTCAGAGTAAATAAACGTAGTGTCATCGGCAAACAAAACAGATGTATATGGATGCATGAAGTTACAAATGTCATTCACGTAAATCATGAATAGAAGTGGCCCCAATATTCTTCCTTGGGAAACACCATGTTTAACGAGTTTTAAATTCGAAATGCAATTATTGTTACTGACTGGTTGATATCTATTCGACAAATATGATTTTATGAGGGATAGAGATACTCCCCTGGCGCCATGGTAATATGGTTTCTCCAATAATATGTTGTGAGAGACGCAGTCGAACGCCTTAAAGAGGTCGCAGAGCGTAATAACACATATCGACGAACTTTGCGAAAAATTACGTGAAAACTGTAATGCGTTGAATCTGTATTATGCGACCATTTATCGTCATTTGCGATACAACATTTTGAACTGCGATTCAGCAGCCTCCGTGAAAAGGATTTTCATTTTATAGAAGTCAAAAGTTCGACTATTCCCTGAAATTGGATAAGAAAGTTATCTAGAAGGACTTTCATTGAACTGACACTTGAAAAACATATCCATGAATTGTATATTTCCGGTTATAATAACACATCAATTTTTTTCATCTAATCAACAGATTCATCATTAACCAACCTGCTTCAAAAATTTTCAAGTATCTAGATCTCATTGAGTCGTCTTCCACTAGAGCTGATCGAAAATTCACAACAAATCAAATAAGAATGATAATAATAATAAAATGTATAATTTATATTTCCAATCACTTGATGTAGCCGTCATATGACATATAATAAAAATATAGTCAACAGTAAGGATAGCCCAAAAAATGAATCATCAACTAGTAGCTTGTTATATAATTTGATTGGCATAACAATTGCACTCTCATTAACCAAGGACAAGTTTTTAGGTCATATTGATATTTGAGTCACTCTCTATTGACCATATACTGTAATGAATTCATTTTCACAAATTGACCACAATTAATAATATAAATGGACGAAAAAGTAGAAATATTCAACTATAATAGTAACATTTAATAAGAGAAGATACTTGGTTTGAAAAGTATAGTTCAAATCATTTGCTTTTGTTGAATGAAAAAAATTTGTAATTTTTATGTGGAATAGACAATGTGTTGCGAGTTTTTTGGAAACAAAATCATCATGGTTAAACCAAGAAAGCTAGGAATCTCTAAAAAATTCATTCGAAAGCTTATGCTCAATAGATTCGTTATTCAATTTCACTAGGAGACTTTCATTCAATTCACGAGTTGAGAACACTATCAGAACCAATCCATTTGAGGAGCAATAATTTTTCATTTCATGAACAGAAGCAGATGCGGCAATACTTCAAATCAACGAACTCATCGTATGAATATTTCAACACTACATCTTCTGCAGAAAAAGATAAAAATATTTCTACAGATGAACCACGTAGGTCATTAATAAACAGTATGAAAATCATGAATATTACTGTTTTATTCCAACACCAAACCGTTATTTTTAACACCACGACACGTGTTCCGATCACCAAGTGATCATCTTCAAGAGAAAGATTAATCCAGTTTAATCTTGCTCTTGAATATCATCTTTAAATTTTTTTTCTTATTTTTATTTTCGATCTCGATTATTTCCTTTCACTCTGTGGTCATTTTCATTTTGTATCTTAATCATGTTATTAGTTTTATTGTATGTTGATTTCACGTTTTATTGCTTTATAAAATTGATATTCCAGCCATTCATTTCATATGAATTCATTTGTTCTTTCAAATATTTTGAATCAAAGTTTTATCATATCAGACAATGGAAGTCCGAACTATTATTATTGTTTTGATCATGCCACATGATAACAACCTATTTTCAATATCTTGAGCACCTTGGCATTCTTTATTGTTGAAATCACAGTTGGAATACGCAACAAATATTGTCTAACAATCATTTTTCATAATTCTGTTTCACAAGAAATTCGGATAATCTAATAACTTTCATACTGTTCTGGAAGGGAATTGATTAATACCATTTTGTTTTCAATGTTTGTTCATTTCTTTCAGAATGAATTGTTATCTTTTCATTCATGATATTAGTAAAACTGATTCCGATTCATTACTTTTTTACCTAATTGAGAAACGAATAAAATGAAAGAAATGAGAAATATTTAAGACTAACCTAACAATTTGTGTGATCAATCTCCAGATGGTGATTTTCTTATAATGTTGCTGGAAGAAATACCTCCCCATGATAATAATGATAATTATTCATTATCTTCTAATACATTTGAAGCAAATTAATCAGGAACAGTTCATCCATTATATGAATATAAAAGGCGAAGTTCGATTTACATGATGACAAACAAGTCATCATTCAATTGCTCTTCTACTTAATCTGATCAACGGATGTTGTCTCACGAGTTTAAACTGGTGGATATAAGTAATGCAAAAATGAAGATCCAATGTGAGAAAATATGAGAAAATATGGTAATGAAACATATACTGAAATGAATCGGTAATATTTTCAGGGGAGATTAGTGTATGAGAAAAAACTTTCAGCATTTTGGAATTCTACTCATTCATTTTCAAATATGCGAAATACGTGTTGCTGTTTTGTAAGATATTCAGTGGAAATTCACAGTGTAGTGTTACTTGAATGATTTCTCGACACTCCATTCATTTCCTCATCAGCAAAATTATGAACTTTCAAAGACAAAAATACACTTTTCTCGCCTGATATCACGACTTGATGTTACCAAAGGAAGCCATTCTACAATTCAATGTTCATATGAAACTTATCATTAGGAGTGAAAGCTAAAACTGGAAACTCTGGCGTAGAATAAATTCAAAAGCAAACACTCCCTCCAATCAACAGAAATGCAAAACCTTTTTTGACGGGCATCTCACCAAACGAATCGGCGTTTTCAGGACATAAAGAAAACTCTTGTTTTCATAAATGACTCCTTCTTTGATATACCTAATTCAATGTTCATGTAAAAGTAGGCGTTTCATAGAGGTTTTTTCTTTTACTGAAATCTACCACATTTTTCACTTGGATAGTGTCAAATTTGGAAAATAGTCATGAAATCATTCAAATTTACTCAAGGAATTACATGAATTGAATGATGTTTCAACCTCAACTTCAATATTCCAAAACAAAAATACTCAGTATTCACAATTCCATCTTTTAATATTCCAAATTCATAGACATCAAAATTAATACGATTATAGGATATGGAAATATTAAACAATCTCCAAATAGGCAAAGTTGCACGGATGCGTATTAATCATTTTACCTTAGTACGGTGACCGGAGCAAAGTTGAAACCGCAGCATATGAATCTTCATAAATATTGGGGAAGGTCAAGAACATCAACAGAAAGTATTGAGAAATTTACTGAGTATTCATTGATCACGCTTCAGAAACCTTTCCAGAGCATTTCAAAATTCCATCTCCCTCTTTTCGATTCCACTATGTAGCAGTATAATGTTTGAAGTTTTTTTGATTCTTTGTATTTTTCTCAACTATTAAATGATAGTTCATTTCTCAGCTCATTTGTTCTATAAAAACTATTTTATTGAGTTTTTATATGAGTTCTTTCATTATTTGTTTGAATGAGGGTTGGGTGAAACAGCGATAATTCCTCTCGTTATAAGCAAAGCGAGTTGCGACAATAGGCAAGTAGAAAATAAAATCGCTTATTTCACAGAAACAATACCACAAAGAGTTGTGATATTTCGACTGTTTGCATATAGTAGATGGGGATTTGACTTTCATTCTGAAAAATATAGAAATATGTTCAACGAAAGTCATTTTTGTGGAGGAAAAATCAATTTTTTCATCGACCTTTTTTGGGTATTTGTTACCTTCCACAATCTGAAAAATATAAAAATTATAATGGAGAACTTTATACAAGTATAGAAGAGCAAATTTTAAAGTTTACCCCGATAAATTACTGCGTAAAAATCATAGTATTTTTCACAAAGAAAAATCATCTATTCATCAGTAACTTATTCAACAATTTTGCCTATCAAAAATATTATTTAGAAGTAATACTTATCTTTTACGTTTCCGAGGCCAAAATCTGCCTCCGTCTTCAGAAATGGATAAAAAATTCGAATATATTCGCAGTTATTCCTTTTTTGATATGTAATTTCTTTACTTCTTCGACAGATGTCAAAGAAGTTTTGAAAAATGATGTAATACAAGGTACTCTCCGATATCAGTTTGTTGCCATTTCGCCACTATCCAAAGTTTTCGTCAAGATAGGTAGCCATCTTGTATAAAGTTCTCCATTATAATTTTTATATTTTTCAGATTGTGGAAGATAACAAATACCCAAAAAAGGTCGATAAAAAATATTAATATGAATAATGAAACAATACCTGAACGAAAGATCATTCCAGTCCGAAACGAATTACTGAGCAGACTATTCTATTTGCTTCATAACTTTTCTTTGACTCCACTTATTTTTCATTCAAACTTGATTTGTTCCACTGAAAAAGAGTTCAAACAAACTTGACTGCCTACGAAACTCTACTTGCAAGTAGGGAGTTGATTTAATATCGTTAAAAGTCAATCAACTCCCACAACCAACAAGAGTAAAAAGTTGAACCGTTCCATTGGAGCAGAATTTCATCAAGAAGTTGAGGTAGAAATATTCACATAGCAAAGAAATGAATTGTGGGTGGATCTTCATTGAAGAGATTGAAATGTAGTTTTTAATCTGAAAAGATTGAGAGGTTTTTGAATTGAACCTCATCAGTATATCATTGAATTTGCACCCCCAGATAATGAAATGAGGAGTTCCAGAATTACTCTAAAGAAAGACGCTACGAATGCCAGACCTTCCTTATTTTATTGAAGCTTACATTTTATCTGCGCGTGGCTCCAACATAGGTGAGAACTATGGGCTACTATGAAGTTTGGATAATCGTAGATTTGGCAGATAATTTGTATGAAAACCCCTGGTGGGATAACCTCAAACGGTGATGTATTATTACTGTATTCATGACAGTAAAAAACTTCAGTCTGAAAAATATGGAGACGAAATATTTATGTTATAGACTGAGCAAACATCCAACTTAGAGTATATATCTTGGTATTAGTCATCAGTTTTAGATACTATGTTTGTTAATTATTGTGAAAATGTTATGTATATAGAGTGTTCGATAAAAAACTTATATATTATGTCATTGGGTGACTATAAGATGTTTCTTCAATGACCAGATAGTTTCGACAATTCTGTAACCTGTCCAGACAAACTTGCAGGTTAGGTGTAGATGCAAGATAAAATATAATAGTATTAATAATATTATTAGATGCTTTTATTGGAAGGTTACTCAGTACAAGAAATACTAACCTAACCTAACAAATGACAGAATTCAACACACTGCAAATGATAAATTAAGGCAGATATTGCTCTTCCATCCAACCGGCAACAGCTAACACATATTTGTACGAAATATTTTGCAATAAAACTTGATGAAGAAGAAAAGAAAAGAACGGGAGAAAAGCAGGAAAGAGAATAAATGAGAATTTTATATTTTACTTTATACTTTTTTTGGGTTTATAATCTTTAGAAATCTGTAAAAATAAAAGCTGAATCAATAGAGAATCTGCTAAAATGTAGTAAAAGCAAACTGAAAAGTTCACCCCGAAAAGTTTCTGCGTAATATAAACTACTGGAAAGTTCAATAAGTCAGTAAATGTCGCTTCCATTAATTTTGCCTACATATTGAAGAGATTCAATTGAAAAAATCAAATATTGATACTGAGCTTGATGTGAAAATGTGAAAAGTCATGTCATAAACATGAAGGAAATTTAGTATAATTATATAATGATGATTCTGATATTTTCTACATGTTGGTGGTGAATAAATATCAAGCATAAGTGTCAACTGATCAAATTTCAGAGAAGGAGAGAACCGGATTGAAATATATATTTCTTCAGATTTTTCCTGAAACTAACTAGTGGTAGTGATTTCAATTGGATGAGTGGCCTCGAAAAGAGAGGTTTTATGTTCAGTTGCAGTCAAAAGATGTTAAAATCTCATATTGAGATTATGTTATAATAATCGGCTTTATTCATCGAATAATTACAAATTAAACACAGTGTAACAATCGATGAAAGGCGAAGTTCAGCTTATGCTGTTTTTCAACTCAACCTAGAACCTATCGGTTCTAAAAGAAAGATTTTTCAGTGATTATGACCAGAGGAAAATTTTATTTTATTCTTCAAATGATTTTCATTCAAGTATACTAGTTTTGAATTCATATAACTCTTTTTTAGAATCTGAAAACATGTGTGGTGAATCGCAGAGAATTATCGAGATGGCCTGAATTTTTCGTTACGTCTCTATGACTAAATTTGGATGAGTTTATTTGATTCATTCATGATATATTAATAATAACAATAATTATTGTAGCTTCATTTACTTCAAATCAATTCACATAAAAAAGTGAATATGTTGTCAAATATAGTTTTGAATAAAAATCTAATGCATATCAATATACCGGTTGTCAACGAAACTCTTAGACATGTCATAACTAGACTATTAGGTGTATCACAATGGGATTTGATATAGGTGAATGGAATGTGAAGAGGGGAGTTTTCACATATTTTTTTACTCTCTGGTCACTTCTGCTTTCACCGGAAATGGCTCCGGTTCTAAATGTTTAAATAGAACACCCTGTATATTGTAGAGTTTCCGGATTTATCAGACAATTCTAGATCAGAATGAAACATTTTCAAAAGTTTCTATGCCTACTTGATTATTTCAGTCACTTTGAAAATTGCATCTAGGTGCAGCTAAGAACCTCAGGTGATACCTATCAGAAAATTACAATCGCGGAGTTTCATTGACTGGTATGTTGGATGTGAATAAGGAAAGTTGACAAAATATATTTCAGTCTCCAACTCCCTATTATTTTTCAAATGGCGACCATATTTTGACAAGCACTTTCTTAAAAAAGAATTTTTTGACGAATTTAACGATACTGATTTATTTGCGATTTGNAAAAACGAATATCTTCTGAAAATATACGCCTTTTAATTCAAACAAGATTTCTTCGTCTGGGATTTGATCAAATAAGCAAATGAATGTCATCTGATGTTTCGTCGTGAGGCAATTGCCTCCACCAGTGAGGATGATAGTGTTCCATGTACTCATAATTGTAATTTCATCTTTCATTTACTATATTTTGTAGCAGTCCTGTGAATGTTTTGTGATTCAATTCCATAACGAATAGAGAACCGTGTTTTTTTAATAATTCAGTGTTCCTACAAAGGTATTCATTTCGAACGTATAATTTCGTATAATTCAAAATTTATATTGAACGATTATCAATATGGCTTTTGAAAAGAATGATCAACAGGCGACCTATCGAATATTTGAAATAACACAATCGAGAAACATGGACAGTCAAGAGTTGTTGTGCTTGATATTTCTCAAGCTTTTGGCCGTGTGCGGCATGTAGGTTTGCTGGCCAAATTTCGATGCTATGACTTGTCGAATCATTTTTCTGTATGGCTCCTCAGCTTCCTGATAGAACATTACCTGAAAGTGGCCGTCGATGAATATCTCTCGAATACTTTTACCATCAACGCTGGTGTTCCCCAGAGATCCATATCATCTCCAACTCTCTTTTTATTGTATATCAACGACTTATTGAAAAAACCAAGAATCCAATAAATTGCTTTGCTGACTATAGCACAGTTGTCTCGTCATTCCATTTGGAATCCAGGACATCGGCTGCAGATTCACATATTCAACGGCGGTAGCAGGTTGCATGTATACATGAGGATCTAGATCTAGATCTAGACCAGGTTCAATTGAATGCCACAAAAACCAAGGAATCGGTTTTCTCTGGAAAGATGAATGTCTCCAAATCGGATATAATGTCAGGATAGATAATTTCGCTTTCTGCTTCGATGAGTTTGTTGACGGTTTAAATGAACACCAATATGCCTTGGCACAATCATGTCGCTGGAATTGCAAAGGCTGCTTCTCAAAAGCTGTTCCAAACTGGAAAACTATACACATCTCAGCGACTTTTGATGCTTTATATAGCTCAGATCAGATCAGTATTGTTCTCATGTATGGAGCTTTACCCCTGAATATATACTGAAGCTGCTGGATGCCATCCAGATAAAAACAATCCGCCGGATTGGAGACGCAAACATCACTTGCACCCTTGATAGTCTGGAACATCGAAGAAAGGTTGAGGATTTGTCTCTCTTCTATAAATACTTTCACGAGAAGTAGCTGTTCCGAAAGGGCTTTTCTTACAGTTTGTGTCTGAAAGTTACTTCTTCATATGATCTATACATTTCCGTATAGAGTAACCTTTTTGAAACTGATCGCTTTCTTCCTCTCTTTGGAAAATTCCCACGTTCTCACTCTTTCAATTCAGACATGAACATATTTTGATGAATATAAGTTGACTTGTGGTTCTTTTTCAAAGCTCATTGATCAAACTCTTCTTAAAGAATGAAAAAACAAAGAAGTTGTTCCTTGAACGTGAAGGCCAATTCGACACACGCGAACCTTTGCACAGAGAGACATTATGATTATGACGACGATTATGATTTATTACGTACATTCGGAAGAGAAGTTTGGAAACTCAATCTTTTCTAATTTTCGGAAATAATTATATTCGAGTAATGTTGAATTGATCCCCTATATTGACTCTGACGTGGACATTGGTAATTAGTTCATATGACATATCAATTTATTGAGTTGGTAAAATTCCTTTCATAATATATACAATTTTCAATTACTTTGAAAATCATTAGTCATTGAATAGTTAGGTCATTTTTTTCAAGTTGCTATATAAAAAAACACTGATTATGTAGAATTGAAGATATTCAGTAAACATCTCATAATAGAGTGTACTTTCAGTTTCGTACTGCCACCTCCTCATTTATGTCAAGTTACGAGTAAATAATCGAAATAAATCCCTCCGTTGTTGAAATGACTGCGACGTGAGGATTCCTAAATTAAGACGTATCGAAATATTCTAAAAGTTGTCTCAGAAATCATTCCCTCAAGTTATTTCGAGTTCTTTGCATCCAACCAAATCAGATATTGGCATGTTTTGCGAGATTTCAATTCTCCAAACTCCAAACTTGCAGTGATACCATTTTCTTATAGAAGTCTTGTTTTCACATGGGATTTCGCAAAGTGGTTGCTGGCGGCGAAATGTTAGGTATAATCCATCATCTACATTTCGCACAAAAGGAGTTGAATTTGTGGATATGGATAAACCCAAAACAACATCTAAACGTAAATTCCATATAAATCGGGAGGGAGCGCAAATAAAGGACTTCTATTAGTGGGGCTCGGAGTGCTTTGCTCAAATGGCTGCCTGCCTACCTTTCATTTTGATTAATTCGTTTGTAATGTCGAGTTTATCAATTCTGACATTGTATATGTTTGGTTTGAATTGAAATTGAATGTTTGCACCTGAGGCTTCCAGTTATTTTTTATCAGTCGGTGAAGAGAATCAACTGGTTGAGAAAAGAACTCAGACATCAAGATTTAAATGAAAGCGAAAGATGAAAAAAATGACTATTCAAAAGGAAATAGACTGTTTCCAAAACAGTCGACCTAGGAAATCTGATTGCCACAAAGGGTTTGTTTACTAAGGCGGTCTATTAGCCAAGCTTTGACATCAACCAACAACCAACAAACGAGATTCATCTTCTGACTTCCACTACAGCTTTCATCGAAGAGCAACTAGTTAAAACAAGGACCCAAAATTCAAATGTTCATGATTCCACAGTACTGTTTTGACCTCTATCGGTCTCGTTAGTGGTGAGTGAAGGTAATAATGACATTTACCCTTACGAGTTGCCATCTATGGGATCGATAAAAGGTCAATTCATTTATATCAGCAATATTCAACGCTCCCCATAATCACCTCTACTAACTCGAGCTCGTCCTTTGAAAACTGTTCAAAGAATTTCAGCTTGGAACCAACGATGAGACTTACGACTGGTGGAAATAATCGCTTCCTGGTTTTGAATCACAAAATCTCTGTTTTCAATCCCAGCTTTCAACGAACGTAATGTTAATATACCATACGAAGCGAAATCAAACCATGTATACCTATATTTGGAATGGAAGTTAGCATAAATGGCAAGTAGAAATGGACGTCTCATCAATTCTCAATCTACATTACGTGTACATTTCAAGGGTAATCACAGTGATTACCGAGATATATTACATAGGGATCATACATCCCTATGACCCCAGATACGAGTAGTGATATTTTGAACTGAACAAGTTTTTCAGATAATTTTCAATGAATTCTTGTTAATTAGTATAAAACAGTATAGGTATGTATTCACTTTGATCATTCTCAGGCATTCGAGAAGTATATGAAGCAAATTGAGATGAAAGCATTCATTACCAAAATGAAGAGCAATAAATTGTAGTTTATTTGGATCGAACATTATCAATGTCTTTGCATAACTGGGAATTGACGTAGTTCAAATTTTTTATAATTTTAGATCCTAGCTTTGAGAAGAAATATTTACCGATGATAGCGTTTATAAACTTTTATTATCACTTGAAATGATCGATTCAAGGAGCAAAATAACTGAGCTTACATAGATAACAGATATCACAGATGATGTATTTTCTGAACTATTTATCCACAATACAAAAGATCATATTTATCGTTGATCAAACCCAGAACCGAAAAATGTGAAGAAGTTAGATTTTCAAGAGGATATTGACAACCTATACACCTTATACAGCCTATACACCTTAGCAAAGTCTTACCATTCCGTAATACAATATTCACTCATCGAAATTTATAAGACTTTTCATACTTTGCAAAGTTGCAACATATCGGCATCCAACACTCCAACATATGGATCGAACGAGAATGTGTAAAATTACCCAACCAGTTGTATTTCGGTAATAGTATATTCGTTTCAATCAACATCCGATTGTGAAGAGAATACTACAAAGTACTACAGTACTATAGTACTTCAGTACTGCAGTACTTCAGTAAATTACTGAATTGAAACTATAAAATACTAGTACTATGTTGCTGTATCGCTGCTGTTCCAACATTTTGACAGAATCAGAATCAACGAACTTAGGCTTGCGCAGCATTATAGAACAGTGCTTTCAAAAAATTGTTCTACAGCGCCATCGAGTGGCGAGTTACAGAAAAATTGATAGCCTTTAAACCTACTCTACGAAAAATTACTTATACATGTCAAGTTTCATCACGATCGGTTAAGCGATATAGAAGTTTATCACTTACCAACCTCTTTAGGCTCGGCCAAACAAACATTGTACACCTGGAAGGCAACAATATTTATGGACACCTGGCAGAATCTTCCAAGTTTGGCTCACTCCAAGGCGTTAATTCACCCTTCGAAGCTTGACACCAAACAGTTGTTGGACTGTAGTAGGGATGAACTACGATGTCTAACAGACCTTCTCACAGGTCACTGTCATTTGAATCATCATATGCTGAGCTCGGACTGTCGGAAGACAGTGTGTGTCGCATCTTTTTGCTAATGATGAAATAGCAGAGCACATATTTTGTGCCTGCCCCGCTGGGAAATTAAAACTGACCTAACATAAGTAATAATATCTGAATCAAATATCCATCATCTTATTTAGGAAAGAGAGTTACTGAGGATCTTAAGTAACTAGTCGAAAGAAAGATCTACAAACCACTAATTCTATCCCGAAAAAACGCCACAGAGAAGCGCTCATCATAGTATACCCATTCGAATGAATTGAAAATTCTATCAGTTTTTCGACACTGATAACATAACAACCCATTCACGAAATATTGAAGAGAAAAATCTCCTGACAACGGAAGCAATAAACTTCCTAGATATTGATATATTGACCATCAAAGAGAAGAATATCTTTCGGAAAGAAAGGTTACGGCTTCCCACTATACGAAAAAAAGTTGATCGTGCTGATGCATATTGAAAGAAAATACCCTCACAAAACATTTACTTTTACATACACATTGAATAACACGAAAGAAAAAATACTTTCGAAACAACTACTTTTATACGAACATTGAACTTTTCATATTCAGTTCATACTCCAAAAATTCATTATGTAATTGGATCAGATATGATTCACAGGATTGCTACACAATATAGTTTGTGTCTGAATACTTGGAGTACAAACTGAATAGGAGGAAGTGTTTTTTTTGTATAATTCAATATTCATATAAAAGTAGTTGTTTCGAAAGTATTTTTTCTTTCGTGTAATTCAATAATTATATGTAAGGAGGTGTTTTGGAAAGACTTTTTATATACTTCTTTCAATTTGAGAATATATCTAATTGATCACTTCCTTTATTCCGTTTGAACTCTAATAGGCCGAAGATAAAATCTTCTTCATAAATTCTTTCAACACATTTTGGCTTATCTCAATCTTTTTTTTATAGGCCAGCCTGCATGCATGGAACTCATATAGATAGTAACAAATTGATATAATTAGTGACGGTTAAATATAATTTCCTTAACAGTTCCACATAATTGAAATACATTGCTTCAATATACCAGATGTACTAATGAATAGGCAGCAGAATGATTAAAAAGCGAATCTGACAGAAATTAGGCGTAATTGTTTTATAATTGTTAGCATAATCCATATATAGAGGTTTCAAAGGGGTAGATAGATAGTTAGGTTCAAAATGAGTGGGATTATTCGACTCTCTCTGAAACCCACAATATTGATTGTGGTTCACACCAATTCCAACACGACCAAATAAACCCCGCTTTTCAATAAAGCCAATAACTTTGTTGATTAGTGATCGACTTCCCTAAATGGTGAGAATTTGATCTAATCAACGACAGACAGGCTGCTAGGGTCTGAATTTCTTTGTGAAAAATAATCCTCTCCAAGTTTGACAGACCATGGTTCATTTTCCTCAGTCTGGTCGTTTTCGTCAGCCAAAGGTGTGTAACGGGCATGTTTAGTTACGGGTATATGCAGGCACGAATTTTTTGACAAGCAACTATTGGTTCACCACAGTGGAGACGGGGTGGGTTCAAAATAGGTTGATAGCAATATTTGGGCGCCAGGTTAATTTAAATGCCGATATAGAATGCCTGAGTATTAAACTTGTGTTGCACTGTTTGGACCCTTTGGAATAGTAATAAATATTACTGGAGTTCTATCCCAACAGCAAACCGTTATATTAACACAGTTTGAAATTTCTCTTGAAGATGATCACTTGGTAATTAAAACACGTGTCAAGGTGTTAAAAATAACGGTTTGATGTTGGGATAGAACTACAGTAATAAATATTTCTTGACTTTGTTCAAAATGTAACGTGCATGTTCAATGACGGGTATATGTAGTCACGATTTTCATGACAAGCATCTATCGGTTCACCACAGTGGAGAGTGGGTGGGTTCAAAGTATGTTGATAGCAGTATTTGGGCGCCAGGTAAATTTAAATGCCAATATAGAATGCCTGAGTACTAAACTATTCCCTCAATTTACCATGTGGAATAAAAAAAAATAAATGACAAAGTACCAGTACCAAACTTGTATTTCACTATCTCTTATTATGGCTTTGTACAACGGTGTGACCGATTGGTAACAGTTGGAAACAAAATGAATGAATTCACCGGTATATAATTTCTTTAAATAAAAAGTATTAACAAACAAGAAAAATCGTGAATTCTGCACGTCAACTCTCGAAAGAGTTCTTTCAGAATAAATAAACTCCAGTTGACAAAAGAACTTACTCAATATACATAAATAGGATACGAAAATATGGGAATCAATACCGTTCAACCTATATAGGTTTACAGGATTACTGTGCGTTATTTCGTAAGTTCCCAGATTCCCGTTCTGTTTGCCAAGAATCTTCTTTTCAGAAGAGTTGTTTTTTTCTCCTTTCTGCTTCTGGTCGTATGCGCGTATGCGTATGGTCGTATGCGAACCTTGCGCCTTTGTTTTGTAGATCTCCTTATGATTTTATGAAAACGTTAGAATTTCGATAGCCAGTATAGTTACTTTATTAGTCCTCCTAAAAGTGCGGATCATCCCTTCGAAATTCACAACGATACATTTGGAACAATACCCAATGCACACTTTCCACTTATTATTTATCCAAATGAACTTACACCCGTCAGGATCTTTGAGAAAACGTTAATGTCTATTTAGAAAATGCTAACTATCACGTACGGAAAAGGGCACCGACCTCCAAAAAGTGCGAGGGCCTCGGTTTTGTTCCTTCCTCTTGATTTATCAATCTCATTAGGAAAAACAGTCGACTACGTCAATTAACACTTTGCTGTCACTATTTTGGACCAATAGGGTAGCAAGAAAAATCAGAAAAATCACGGAAACTCTTTGAAAATGTAGGTTGGGCACACTGGCAAACCAGATGTGTCCCTAGATGTGACGAAAAGTTCGTCATCAATGAATGACATTTCTGTCGATTCCATAATAAATAAATGAACAATATCTACAATATTTACAAGTAATTCAGCTAATACGTCGAAGTAAGTACACTATGGTCTACATTCACTCACTGTATGAACTAAAAACGACTTGAGATCCGTAAATCACTTCTATAACCTTTCAATAATATCGATTATTATTTTCCAGATATCAGCCTCCAACAAAAAGTTACATCACGGTATGGTATAAAAAAAGAGCAACCGAATGAGAAGAGTTAAGCTAGTCCTCTACTAAAAGAGAATTGATATTTGCGATTTGTTTTCGAATTACTAGCATAACCTGCTCAAACCATCACTGTTCCCGCAGTAAACGTGCATCGGTCCTAAACTACTCATGCGGAAGAAGATTCTCAGCTCGGAATCTTATGATAGAGTCGTAGGATGTTGGATAACTTCTTAGATCGGTAAAGCCGTGGCCTGGGATTATTTGCAACAACGGTCGGTTTTGTTTATTTTTGTTTGAAGAATAGTCGGTGGGCCTCGTTACATAATTCAATCGATTGACTGACATTTTATTTTTCATTGTCAATAAAATTGCATATTTTATAATGAGTATTCCTTTATTTCAAAGAGTTGTACGTAAAGGTAAATTTAGACCGTTACAGGTGTGGCTTGGAAAATAGATTTCCTGTGACGCATTTCATGAAGATGCGTTTTTATGGCTCCAGAGTTATGTCTGCACTAACCAGCTAGAATAGGCTCAGCTTATCCTCTCAGGTAGCCTGTAGCTATCCAGGCCAGAATTTCTACAATAACTTCTACAGCAGTCATAGTAGCATACTGAAGATATTCCAGTCGATTGATTGAAATTCAGGTTATCATATATTCAACGTCCTAGAGTCACAGGTCAATGATGCAGTAAACTTTGCATGTGTTGCCATCTAGATGTCGGATATTCCTGACGACTATCAGTTCAGCCATGCAGGGCATTTCCTCCTGTGGTTTGGATGATTCATGATTCGTTCGTTGCAAAATAGATTCCTAAAATATCTTATTCTTGAGCCGACGTCCACCTCCTCCGCAGAATCAGGGCCAGATTCTTTGATTATTACATTATAGTAAAGTATACCACGACTAGCTAGGATATCCATCATGGTAGTGCCTTGCATTATCGTGACAATAAGAGGGCGCCCAGTATCTCGAAGGATCCGTTGGTGACACTGAATTATTTACCATATATCCTTTTGGTTCGAATACTCATACCTGAGGAGAACTCATTTAGAAGGGTTCTTACCCCCACATGTGGAACGTCACCTGGGATACTCTCCGAAATAAAATGCTGTATCACATGGCCATCAAAAGAAAATATTCGCTATTCAAAATAGTTGAGCTTTTGTTTTAGGTGTATTCGAAAGGAAAGGTTTGTATACTTGACTATATATCATTTCATCATTTGATATATCAACAAAACAACATATGTTATAGACTTGGTTGGAACAAAAAAAATGTGTTCAGTTTATTATTTGCCAGGAGAATTTCCAAAAGTATTGATTCATATTAAATGTTCAAAAATGTAAAAAATATTAATGAATTGGAGAAAACATTCGATTAACTTGTTATTGGTCTGAAAGGTCAGAGAACAGTTTATTTTTTGCTAAATTTACCCGATTACTGAGAATATATTTACGCAATGTTATAAATAGCCGATGCAGTAAACAGTACAACCAATTCGTCAAACATTTCGTGATTTACGACCGATAAAATCAATAATTTCCCGCAGCATATGGGCTGAATGAAAAGTCAATATTTACTGAAGATTTGATGATGGAATTCTATTCACTTTGTCTCTGAATATGGTTAACTTGTTAAAGAATTAATGTAAAGAACATGGATACATTAGTAAATAGGGATCGTAGTTATCATTCATTCAATAACAACACCTTACGATTTTATCTCCACAAACTTCATTTGAAAAATATATCACGACATGTTTCGCTAACACAGTAGCTTTATCAATAGTGATTTGAATTCTACAAGTTGCTTCTTACGCTAATATTCATATACCACCGGTAACTATAATTGAGACTTCCTCCATTACATTACCTAAACCTCTACCTGAAGTATCTCTTCAATCAAGATCACCAGAATCATATTACCTCACTTCTACATCAATAATAATTCTTTCTTGGTTTAAGAAAACAAGTTCAAACAAGATCTATTCAAATCCAATTGGCCATTCATTGGAATGTTTGAAGAATTCGAAGATTTCGATAGATTTCGAAGATTTCTAAATTTAAATATTCAAATATGTTGAACTTGTTCTCATTTACATAGCTCATATGATGTTCCTGGATTCGATTCCTGAATGTTCTGCCAGTTTGACCACTATATACTTTAGGACATATTCCTCACTTTTATATACACATTTATATACTCCTGATTTCTCGAATTTTGATGTTTTATCTTTATTATTTTTAACTTACTTTCCCAACATATTACTTGTTCTATAATACGCAATTTTAATATTTTGTTTCCCCAAAAATGAAGCCACTTTTTCTGTTGTTTGTCCAAAATACGTTAAAGCTCAATAAATTACATTATCTAACCTACCAATAGGTTGCCACAAAAATATATTCATCAGACTGAGCGAGCCATTTGAACTCATTTCAATGAACACATATCCCATTTCAAAAACTATCTGAAATTGTTGCGAATCGGTGGGTGACATGGAAAAATGCGGCATGTGAACTAAGGATAGCGACAAAGATCCCATTCCAAACAGATCTTTGTTCAACTTTTAATGAATTATTTGCGCATCATTGATGTGTGTACCTTGTTGGAAATAAATAGACAGTTTCAGTTTTCTTCATTTTTAATGCAAGAGTATTGCATTTCTAGTGATTCGGAAGAGTGTTTTGTATTTATTCTACGCAAGAGTTTCCAGTTTTACCTTTTATTCGAAACTGAAATTTGATCCATGCACAATCGACTGATTGGGGTGAAATTTTGCAAACATGTTTGGTTTTTATGGCAATGCATGATCAATTGAATGGAGCCAAGTTAAATGTAATAGGTATGTTTTAAGCCACAAAATTGCGATTCATCATTTCTATAATAAGTCCTATGATATGAGTATCCGAAGTAAATTTCATTAGTTCGGACTTCCATTGTCTAATATGAAATAAAATGATCTGAAGTCTCTGAAAGAATCTATGAATTGAAAAGATTAGCTGAAAAATTACAATTGTGTTGAGCAAAAAAAACTCAGAATACAATGAAATAAAATACAGGCAATAATTGAAAATTGAACAATTAATAAGAAATCAAAATTAAAAAATTTCAAGCCAAGTTACTTCACGACGTTTCGATTGTTAGTATCCACAATCGTCTTCGGGTGATGACTGGACTGATTCCTCCGAGAGATGAATATTTACGGGTCATTCGAATGCTTTCACCGGTTTAGCAGGAGCTGACCGTTTGGCGGCAGTTGGCCGTTTTCCGCTTGATTATGGGTTTCCATATGTTGGCATCTCTACGCTAGCTTGGCTGAATGCGTTATTGGGTAAATATTTGCGACTTCTTTAAATTTTCTCCTAAACCAGTGTTCCTCCTTGTGAATGATTTCAGATTGAGACCATTTGATGTTATATTGATGAGTCCAAATACGCTCTGCTGTTCCCGATTTTCTGGTTTCTCCTCGCTGTGTGTGTTTCTTATGTTCGTCAATGCGAACCTTCAATGGCCTCTTAGTTTCACCCTGCGAGTGCGGAGAATCCTACATCGGTGAAACTAAGAGGCCATTGAAAGTTCGCATTGCTGAGCACAAGAAACACACACACATCGAGGGGAAACCAGCAAATCAGGAATAGCAGAGCATGTTTGGACTCATCAACATAACATCAAGTGGTTTCAAACTGAAGTCATCCACAATGAGGATCACTGGCTTAGAAGAAATTGCAAAGAAGCCGCTTATAATATGTTGTCCAACAACACATTTAGCCAAGTTAGCGTAGAGATACACAACATATGGAAACCTAGAATCAAGCGAAACACGACCAACTCCCGCCAAACGGCCAGCTCGCCAAACTGATGAAGCGGAGACAGGGAAGAGGGGATAGGTGGAAGCACTAAAATGACGCATAAATAGTCATCTCTCGGAGAAATAAGTCCAGTCATCACCCGAAGATGATTGTGGATACTAAAAACATGAAACATGAAACATTGTCCACTACCTTCAACCATCCAAAAAAATGTTTGATAGGCGGAATACTGAATCCAATACGGCGGCGTCTTCTCATTGAGGAGCTAATTGCTCCAAACTCTAAGAAAAAATTTGTAGTACACATGTTCATACATACATTCTGTAAAATGACAAGTTATATCAAATAATGAATAAACTTCTGCTCACAGTATTGAAATCAATGTGAATTTACCAGACAAGTACATTGATAAATAGGAAAACTGTACTCAATAAAAATAGTACATATTCAAATAATCATCATTATCGGTATATTCTTGGACTATTTCAAAATTACATTATATGAGTATCAAGGTAAGCTGGGTAGGTATTGTTTTGAATATATGTATTTCCACAATCAGTTTGTGTTGGTGGGATCGATGACTGTCCATTGTAGTGGTCGTCATTATATAGACTCCTGTTTAGCTAGTGCCTGACAAGGAAAACTCAAAGTTATTAGTAACTTTGCAATTTCAGTTAATGAAAATCTTTGTACTATTTTGAATGGACAGATTACAAAAATTTCGATTCTTACGATAGCAAAACTGAGTGTATTACGTAAGTAGTTTCAGATGAATCTTGTAAGATCGTGTGTGAAATTTCAATTCATAATATGGGGTAGGTGAGATTCGTGAAAATTTAAAAAAATATGTTCATGATTTCCAGCAACTTCCAAAATTAAATGGTTGTTCTTGAATATAAACATCTTGACTGGTTGGGAAATACGAAGTTACTTTTTTGCATGATCTACACATCTTTATATAGAGGTAATTTTTTTAAATTGATTGCTTTCTTTTTTTTCACAGATTCCCAACATTTTTGTGTTAAGATGGAGACGTAGGAAGCCAAAACATTTTTTTCTAAAATTATACCCCTTTCCATTTAAACATAATAGTTCAATAATTCAAAATGGCAATCGAAATGATTGGAATAAGAATAGACTCTTACGTAACAACTTCCAGATAGTGTTTTTTTCGTAATTCTTCTGAATGCAGTACGAGAACATTATAAGGTATATTTACTCAATATCTTTCATTCTTGAATAGTACTGGAGTTTTATCCCCAACACCAAACCTTCATTTCAACACTTCGACACGTGTTTCGATTACCAAATGATCATCTTCAAGATGAGGTTTAATTCAATTCAAGAAGGATGATATCTCCGAGTGATCAAAACACGTGTCGAGGTGATGAAATAACGATTTGGTGTTTGGATAAAATTCCAGTAATGTTCATTACTACACCAAAAGTTCCAAACAGTGCAGCACAAGTCTTTCATGCTTGATCATCACAATATATTCCTTGCATTTGATGGAATGAAATAAAATTACTCTCTCGAATTCGAAATGGGAAATTAAAAATAGCGTATGCAACTCTCATGTAATGGTTATTAATACACTCGCATATACCATACAAAACTCGCCTTCGGCTCGTTTCGTATCCCGGTTAATGCTCGTGTCTTAATAACCATCATTGCATGATCGTTGCATAATATACTATTATACGAGTATATCGTGACAATTCTTTAGAAAAACTGTGAAATAAATAAAAGTGCATTATTAAATTTTAATGATAACTATACTAAATGAGTAGTTGGCAACAAGTTATTTCACTAATAAATTCTATATGGTGGGAAGAACTCATTTTATCCTTCAGTAGACGCTTGTTTTCAAAAATGATTTTCTCATGTTATTTCATTCAATCGTGGTATCATATTGTCGATGTTTCTTCCGTATTGTTTGCTTTCTTTCTCAGTTTCATATTCATTATTCTAAATTCTCATTTGGCACTGTTTAATTTCACCATTTTTGTGTTGAGGAAGTACTGGGCATAGATGGTTTGAGAAGGCCGCGTGGAGGGATTGTCGAAAGTATTTTTTTGCTAGGTTGGCTGAACTGTCGTCTATAGGCCGTTTCTTCTATCGTGTGGTAACATTGATATATTCTAAACTGTAACAGATACGAAGACGATTAAATGGGAAAATCGGTAATTGTCATTGGGAACAATACAATGGTCGAAGAAAATCTAAGGAGACTCTCGCCATCCTCGAGTTATACGGGGAAAACCTCCTTTTTTTTAATGAAATTGTTGTTTCGGGAAAATCAAAAACAGGAAAAAGTAAATGTTACTGTGATCGAAGTGTACTATGACGATGTAATAATGAATATTCGATAAAACGTTTCGTGTCAACGTGACCACCATCAATTTTTTTAATACGAACCTGTTTTTTCTATTACAGATGTTGATGAAGCGATTAATTCACAATCCAAAAGTTTATCACATTTGATATTTTTATAGAGTTTCATTTGAAATGATCACCATCATCAGTGACAACAACAGTGACAAACACAGAAACAATTTATTTTATCATAATTTTTTGGGAAAAATTAAACCAATACGGAAAATCAAAGCTACATGGCAATCTACTTTTAATGCTCAAATCAACGACCTCTTTGTTGAATGCACATGACTTGTCGGTCCAGAAAATTTCTGTGGCAATTTTCAAGCATAATAGGTGTAATACTAATACATGTATCTCCTATTTTTTGTTTGAGATGGTTGATATCTGTACATGGTGTTGAAAAAACTTCATCTTTTATGTATCCTCATACAAAATAATCCAAAGGAGTAAGATCTGGGGATCAAGCTGGCCAGTTAATTGTTCCATTGTTCCCGATCCATTTTCTTGGGAATACTGCATCTGAATGTTCCTTTACTACTGCTGCATTATGGAAAGGAGCGCCGTTTTGTTGAAAGTATCGTATTTTAAGGAGGATAGTCAGTGGCAATTCTTCTAAGTAGCCATTGAATTCATTGAATAGAAAATGAAGATACATTTCACTATTCAAATGATCATCGTGAAAGAAACAGTCAAGAATGTTTGTTCCCATAATTCCCAACCCAACGTTTATTCCGAATCTTTCTTGAAAATTGGTTTTCCCATGTAAATGTTCATTCGTATTATTTCACCTATAATGGATATTTTTCTGAACCAACCATTATTGGTGAATTTTGATTCGTCCGTCCATATTATTTTTTTACAAATATTTCCAACTTCCCTATTTCTACGTATTGACCACTTCGCGAACAGTACTCTCCTACCGTAATCCATTTCATTTCATTTTGTACTTTGTAGCATTTATATTTTCTTTTTCAAAATAGTTCCGGTGGATTTTACATAAATCCCCATTTCGTGGGCAATTTCTCGTAAAGAACAATCTTGATTAGCATAATTTTTGTAACTGGCCAATCCTAAATTTAAAAAAAATTCACTCTATGAATTTGTATGTGGTAATATTTTCTTACCCATAACATTAATTTGATTCCTCACAGACATTCTTTATGTCAAATGCACCATAGTCCCTCAAATATCTTTCCAATCGTCTGAACATTTGGATATTCGGATTAAGACGATTCGAGTATAGCTATTTGATTTTGTACACTTAAATAGCTTATCAGTCCTTTCATCATTTGAATACATCTTTGATATGTTCATAAACGTCTGACAGTTCTCAACAGATATCAACAAAGCATTCGTTTTTCCTGCCATAGAAACCGAGCAAAGCCTACGCGTTTACGAGAGTAAATGAATCAGGATGCTATTTGATTATATCAAATTATACAACAATCGAATTTTGACCAAAAACTGATATTTTCGTTACTTCCAGGATTGGGAATTATAAAAATATTACGAATTATAATCGATTAGGAAGAAATAAGCCTTGAAGGAAGGATTACGGCAATACAAAAATAACCAAAACGAAAAAATAAGAATTTTCATTGTGTTGGGGTACCTACCTGTCGAATTTATTGGGTTGTCTGAATTATATTCTGAAGAAATCGAAACAATTTACAAGAGAAGTAACGACAGGACCGTAACTTAATATTGTTGTCACTGATGATGGTAGTTATTTCAAATGAAACGCTTTGAAAATATCAAATGTGATATACCCTTAAATTGTGAATTCATTGCTTTATCAATATATGTTATGAAAAAGACAGGTTCGTATTTTTAAAAAAAGTTGATGGTATCCATTTTGACATGAAACGTTTTATCGAATATTTATTATTACATCGTCATAGTACACTTCGAATACAATAGCATTTTCTTTTCTATTTTTTGATATTCTCCGAAGTAAGAATTCCATTCGAAAAAAACGAAAAACAGCATTTTTTGTTTTCCCCGTATAACTCGAGGAGGGCGAGAGTCCCCGTAAATTCTCTTCGTCCATTGTATTGTTCCCGGTCACAGTTATCTTTTTTTTATTTAATCGTTTCGCATCTGTTACGGTTTAGAATATAGCAATGTTACCACATGATGAAATAAACGATCTGTATAATAAACGAGTGATATCCGTCAATTAATTTGTTTACAGTACTCAATTTGTTAATCAACCTCAAGTATGTTTTGCGGTTTATGCAAGGGATAAAAATATCGACCGAAGCATTT
The DNA here is from genome assembly GCF_000500325.1 of Leptinotarsa decemlineata. Taxonomy (NCBI): domain Eukaryota; kingdom Metazoa; phylum Arthropoda; class Insecta; order Coleoptera; family Chrysomelidae; genus Leptinotarsa; species Leptinotarsa decemlineata. The sequence goes on along the minus strand of NW_019291913.1, from coordinate 54,113 downwards.
ATCTTAAATTTTACATTGCAAATGGAATTTCCTATGCCGAAGCGCTGTATATGTTGCATAAGACTCGAGGTGAATCGATTTGATGAAAAACACATACGTATGAGTGGTACAGTGCATTCAGAAGCGGTCGAGATGTGGTGAAAGATTTGCTTTGCTCTAGTCTGCCATCAACATCCTCAACTGAACTTAACATCACTTTAGAAAAGGGAATAGTAATTGAAAATTGTCGTTCAAGTCTGAGACAGATAGCTACTGAAATTTATACCCACGTCTCAGAAATCAGTTCGCACCATTTTGAACGAATTTTTAGGCATTGAACGCATTGCTGCTTGACTATTATCAAAAGTCGCTGAAGACCTTTCAGAACGAGTCAATAGAGAATGTTACTCAATTTGGGTTATTACACAAGTTTGAACAAAATAAAGTTGAGTTTATTTCATGAGTTTGTCAAATTCACATCGAAAAGTATTTAAATTGATGTTTCAACTGTTGGGTTTTGATTTTCAAAAGGATTTGTTTCCAATTCACATATTGGCAACAGCGCCAACAGCGCTACATCGGAGTTCATGTTACCTAGATATTCTACTTTAAAAAAGGAAAATTATATTTATAAATCAACAATTGAGGCAAAATATAAGTTATAGTTCAATACCACATCCACAAGCCAAATGAACAACAGTTGTTTTGTTATTCATTTATATAGAGGAAGATAGGTTAGGTGCACAAAATGTCATATGTTACAGAATGTCTCGGAACTCGGAACATAAATGAACAGAACAGCACGCCTGTGAAATATGTCATCTTTGTTTATCTCATAAAGGTAACAGATTCATTGTCCTTTATTAGCTATAACCGATGTTGCCAAATGGTGAAATAGAAACGAATCCCTTCAGATGTTGAATACATTATTTCATTCCTTTTTTTTAGGTATTTGATGGATTTTTTAAATTTGAGGTGTACATTTGAGGTGATAAGTTTAAAATGCGTTGTTTTAAAGCTCTTTTATGAAAACTAGTTGATTTTCGTCAGGAGGAACATTCACCATTCCAAATCCATATCTATAGGTTTTCTGATTGATTCGGCCGTTACTAGATGAAGATCCATGGTAATTTCAAAAACTACACCTCACGATTTGATCTCAACAAACATTATATATTTTTCAAATAAAGTTTGTGGATTGTTTGAAGGTGATTGACAATGTTTCATGATGAATTTCACTAGTTCGGACTTCCATTGTCTACTATATGAAATGATTTGAAATCCCTGAAACAACTAAAAAAAAAGAATTGAAAATGAATGTATCTACAATCGTCTTCGGGTGATGACTGGACTGATTCCTCCGAGAGATGACTTATTTATAGGTCGTTTGAGTACTTTCACTTATCCCCGCTTTCCATTTTCCGCTTCACTGGTTCCGTGGGAGATGACTGTTTTGGCGGGAGTTAACCATTTTTCGCTTGATGATGGGTTTCCATATGTTGCGTATTTCTAGGCTGGCTTGGCTGAATACGTTGTTGGACAACATGTATGCGGCTTCCTTGAATTTTCTCTTAAGCCAATGTTCCTCTCTGTGCAAGATCTCAGCTTGGGACCACTCGATGCTGTGTCGATGGGTCCAAACATGGTCTGCTATTCCTGATTTGCTGGTTTCTCTTCGCTGTGTGTGTTTCTTGTGCTCGGCAAGACTAAGAGGCCATTGAATGTTCGCATTGACCGCAGGGACCGAAGTTTGACAATTGATTACGGTCATCCTGTTGAAGCTTCATTTCCCAAATCAGTTGTCGTTCATTCAGTCTCTTTTGCCAAGGCGCTATGACCGGATATAGCATCCAACAAAACGTGCAAATAATAAAATTGTTTTATAAAAATGGGTGTTTAGTTCGAGCTACGTATCGCGCACTTCGCCCATTTTACGGTCGCCATAATCATCCTATCGAGAGGACTATTCGCACTGTGGTGGATGAATTTGAGTCCACTAGTTCAGTAAACGATCGGCCAACATCACATACGTTCACAGTTGGTGCCAGAGGGAGTAGATGTCTGTTAACCCCAGCAAAACTAAGATAATCCCTTTCATCAGGAGAATAAAATTCTAGGATTCAACGCCACTTTCTCTTAATGGTAAGGTCATTCCATTTGGAACGGATGTGATATATCTTGACATTGTCCTTTATAAAACACTCACCTGGAACGCTCGTTTGGAAAAATTTCACACAAATCCAGAGTGTCTTTGTGGACATTTCGAAGTATTTGTGGTTGAACTTGGAGTTTAGGTCCAAACAAATTAATTGGATATATGTGATGATTGCTAGACCAATGATCACTTATGGAGCAATTGCCAGGTGACCGAAGGCTTTACAGAAAACGGCTCAGGCGAAGCTCTCTCGCTTACAGAGACAGGTTTGTCTGGCTATAGGATCCTTATAGAACCACCTCCTCTCCACATTTTTCAGGAGACGATGGACTGCATGAAGATTTGTGCACATCGCCAATTGCACAAAGCAATCTGATGTATAGTACACTAAACTGCTGGCTGACACTGGACGTCACAGCATTCTGGAAATGATCTCTAATATTGTGCCTTCAATTTTCAACTACGAACTACCTTATGCTGTATTTTTCCCGAGTAGAGAGGATTAGAGAAAAAAATTTTGAGAGCAGATAGTTGTTCGTTCACAGATAGATCAAAAACACCTTCAGGCTCTCGTGCACGTGTTTTCAGTTGCAGACAGACCTAGGACAGAGATGTCAACCTGTCTTGGAACCTATGCGACTGTATTTCAAGCGGAAATATATGCTATTGACTTGTGTGCGGAGAGATTGGTAGAATCCAACCCCATACACAAGTCAATAAAAATTCTTTGGCAGTCAAGCGGCGTTTTAAGCTCTTGGCTCCTACCGAGCAACGTTTCAGTTGGTAGCAAATTGCTAAAAACGATTCTCTTCTATTGGTCAGGGAGAAAATGAGGCTGCAGACTCTTTTGCGAAGGAGGGTGCTGCAAGTAGCTTCATCGAACCAGAATCTGTTATTGGCATCGCTTCAGGTTTTGTCGAACAAACATTAAACACCTGGATGGCAAGAAAATTTAAGGACTTATTCCAAAATTTTTTACAACTTAGTGAATTTTGCATCGTGACTTAGGCCTGCACCCGTACAATGAGCACCCGTACAACGAGCTCAATGAGCTCTGGAACAGTTGGCAACTAACACTATTTTTCATCGAAAAATCTTCTTCATTCATCCATTTCTTGATGAATGTGTATGTAAACGAATAAAATTGTCACATTTGGGATGATACTAATTCACATGAGATCCAAGAGCGTCCAATGCATCCTAGTACAGTTACTCTTTGGTGAGGATTTTGGGATGGTGGCGTCATCGATCCTTATTTTTTTGATAACGATGTTGGACAGGCCATCACTGTCAACGGCAAGCACTGTAGGTTAATGACAACCAACTTTTTTTGACATGAATTGGATGATCTGGTCACCAACGGCATGTGGTTTCAGCAGGACGGCGCTACTTACCACACATCTCATGCCACATTGGATTTTCAGCACGAGCCATTTGAGGACATGATCATCTCACGTGGAGGTGATGTGAACTGGTCACCATGATCGTGCGATTTGCTCCGTTAGATTTTTTTGTGGGGTTTTCATAAGTCGCAAGTGTATACGAATAAGCCCCACAAATCGGTCAAATTCAGCTTGATTTATGAGCCAGAGTCATGAAAAGTCGAAAGTTTCGGATGCGGTCCCACCAGAGAAGCCGTGGTGGCATCATTAGTTCTTTCACTTTTATTCAAATCAAAAATAGGAATCACTGAATGAAAGACCCTGTATGAAATAAATGGTGACTAGGTTTATGAATTTGATATGAAAAACAGTCAATAAGCTTTGGAATAGCGATGTGGAGCACTCGGAATTCTCACCAGAAAGTGGGACAGTCAATAAAAAGTGCCATCTGAACGTTATGTCAAAAAATACTCATTTCCCAAATCAGTTGTCGTTCATTCAGTCTCTTTTGCCAAGGCGCTATGACCGGATATAGCATCCAACAAAACGTGCAGATAATAAAATTGTTTTATAAAAATGGGTGTTCAGTTCGAGCTTCGTACCGCGCACACCATATCACAAGGCTATCAGTATGAATGAATTTCTGGCCAAAACGTCAACAAATTCAACAGCCACCGTAGCTACCTCATATGGCTCCGGTTGATTATTTTCTTTTACTGAAACTTGAATCACCTAAAAGAGAATTGTAGGGGGTACTGAAGTAGATTCTAAAAAAATGGGTTTCAAAAATATTTTGATGATTGTGTTGTTCGTTAGCATAAGTATTATTGCTTATAAAAAACAAATAAATGTATTGTTATGACATCATAACTACTACTGTACTAATTTGTTATGAACAAGATAATGTTAAAACGAATATTATTGTCGAATGAATCACAGAATCTCCGAGACCTTGTGAAAATTTGGGAATAACAATCAACAATTACACGCACAGGTCTTATAAATAACTCAGTATGGTTTAAAAACCCAATTGATCAAATACTTTCATAGGTTGAACGAATAGCAAAACACAATTAAACGATTTTCAAAGTTGCATCTAGTTCATTCAGTCGTAGTCGAAAACATCAGCTGAGCAAATCAATTATTCAGTTCACAGCAAATTTACAAACATCAAAATAGAGCAACTCGTACTTCGTTACAAATTTGTCCCGGCGTTTATGTGAATTATATATGCTTGTGGTCAATTTAATGGCCTTTATGTACGTGTATTTGAACAATATTCCATTAACAAACCATTTGAGTAAATAGGTTATTATTGATGGACATAAAAATGTTAAAAAATGTTTTCTCGTCAAACAATACTATACTCATGGGATGTGACAGAGGACAAAAGATCTACCTGTAACATCTATGAAAAATCCACAGAAGAAAATTGGGTGATGACAGATAAATACTTCTGGGAAAGCAACACTTCTTCACAGTCGATCACCTTAACCCAGATGTTGCTCATATGTCTTCAGATACCATGAGCTTTTGGTGAAATTCTTCAATATACTTTATGTGGTTTATCATCAGCTTCACACCATGTTGATTGAATTCTTTCCACTGTCGAAGAAATTGAGGAAAATATTGGTTTAATAGACTAATGTTGTCTCATTTGGAGTTGCTAAATCAATTATTCTTGTGCTATGAAATGATGAACAATTTTCAATTTCAATAACAACAAATTCATAATGATCTACAGAGATTCGAATACATATTATTTTTTCTCCAAAGCACCTTTCACCGTATTGAATAATTCACCTAGCGGCCTAGGTCGAGCCGTCTCTTCTTCAAAATTTTGTTTCAGACAACTGACGAGGTTTGACGTCGAACAGTTTCCAACCTAATATTCACCACGCTGTTTTTCTATATGAATTGAATCATATTCCTTGTATCATTGCAACAAATAATAGCTTTTTATATAATTTATATCGTCAGAAAGATATGTGCTAGTCTGTATTTTTCACAACTTTGATAATATCAACACTAGCGAGCATTCTCATTAATATTTTAGAGTATTGATTTATTGATCAATAATATATCTTTTTGAAATCATTACTGACATATTTGAGAAATACAGGTTGTCAAAGAAAGAAAACACTATATATAACAACTTTTTGTTATATTGACATCTATACAATAATTATCACAAACCAGCCGAAAAGTTCAAGTTCATTATCATACATCACTAATGTTACTGTAGAGACGTGAACAGGGATAACATGGGGAAGATCAACAATTTCACTTCAGAAATGATGCTATTGCAACAAAATATTTCATCTTAGTGTAAGATTAGCTCCTCATTTTTCGTTCTCGATATCAGCTTTCAAACATCAGCAACTGTTGATCCTCCCTGTTTTCATACATCTCATACACCGTGTAGTTGGAGCAAAGCGATATTGAGAGGTTTCACTAACGTTTCAATATCGCATGACAAAGTTTCATTTTGATATAATACTGGTTTTTAGACTTCCTTTTTTTCTCTACGATAAAAGGAAACGGGATACCTTGTCTGTAGTTTGATCCTTCTTGAATCTTGTTATAACGCTCAGCGAACTGATAATATGGTCACGGAATATATCTTCGAAGCTGATGTGGACTTACTGGTTAGTATCACTAACTGGTAAAACTTTTTCGAAACTGACAGTGAACCGACGAAAAACATATAAAAACTCAGTTACTTGATGAAAATCAATAACACTATCCATGATAATAGTAATAGAATTTTCGCAATGAACTTTATTCAAATCACGTTTCGCAATACGGTAGCTTCTTCAGTTAATGGTACGTCAAACTATTCTACAATGTTTTTAATATACGCATTGGTATCTTCTATCAGTCATAATATTATAGTTTATGGTCCGGCTACTGGCAATAACAGACTCTTCATAGCACGGAATAAAATCCATATGATATTCCACTTGGGTTTTCGAGAATCTTGCATAGATGTTTCCAAAGAGAAGAGAATATTGACATTCACGAGTATCTATTTGTATAAATTGTTAGTATTTGCCTACATTCATAAAAACCCACTTCATCAAAGAAACCAATTCAGATTGGAAATTGTCAACTACTCGACTCAAGAAATATCCCCAAAATATACTGCGGCAAACTTTTTCAACATGCTACATGATGACTTGAAGAATCAGCCAAACCTGTTCAGATTCAAAACAAAATTTAAATGTTATCTGTTATCTAGGGCATTTTATAGTATTTCAGAATTCATTTCGGACTGTCAATGAACAGTGTACTGTTTACTACCCACTTTTGGTGATGCTTGGTTTGAAAATGTTTTTAAAAGTGTTTTATTATTTCTTTATTTCAACATTGTCCTATTTTTGACTCATCAATACAATGTAAATTGGTGCATTGTCAATAAATGTCTATCTATGTATCTATCTATCTATGTATCTATCTATAACAGTTGGTAACCAAAGAACTAAAATGAATTATCGAATCTACATCAGGAAAATATGGTTATATTGTCGTATCATGCCAAAACTCAATTTAAAAAATTATTATCTCTAACAAAACAGGTAATTTTTGAAAAAATAATCCACTTCTAGAAGAAGAGGTAATTCATAAATATGCTAATTATTGACAGAACATAAAAACAAGTTTATTGTTGACGAGTAAATAACTTTCTGTTGGTCATTAAAAATAAATGGGAAGTTGGCGATTATGAATTCCCAGAAATTCCAACAGGTTTCATTTTTGTCATTTACTTTCTTTACGTAATTTTTTATGTTGTAGTCCATGTTAGAATCATAGTTGTTCTCTATATGGTGACAATCTTAGATGGAATTGGTTCTTCCGTTCAAAACTCCTTTTATGTTTGGAGATTCACATTTTGAAATTTTTTGAAGTCCTTTCTATATGAACTCCTAGGGGCACGATCTACAAGTTAGTCTGTAGACCTCTGATTTGTTATCTTATTCCATTCCCAACTTTTTGTCCTTCATGTATCTACCCTAAGAGTTACCAGTCATACATGCTATGTTATTGTTCTATTTTGTTAGTCGTCTTTCTATATCATCTAATGATTTTTCTGTATATGGGAGTGTTTTGTAGGTATTGTGATGAATCATGTTCGGATCGAAGTAATTGTTAATTGCAACTTGTTTCATCAACTTCGATTTCTAAATAAAAATCATCTGTTCTTGTGATGCACTGTTTGGAACCTTTGGTGTATTAATGAAATAACTGAAGATTTTTCCCAGCACCAAACCGTTATTTTAACACCTCGACACGCGTTTAGATCATCAAGTGATCGTCTTCAAGAGGAACAACAAACTATTTTTATCTTCCACTTCAAGATGATCACTTCGTGATCGAAACACGTATTGAGGTGTTAAAATAACAGTTTGGTGTTGAGAAACACTCCAGTAATATTCAAATCACCTGTAAACATCGATATACCGATGAGTCTGTGGATCATATTATGGTAAGCTGTCTATTGATGTTGTTGAGAGAGATAAGAATGATTATTATTGATAGTTGTGCTTATATTGGTCGGTTTGTGGTAAATTGCGGAATCATGTTTGTCTGTTGAATCCGAACATGATTTATCCCTTGACTAAAAACTTCTCAATCAGGTCATCACAAAAAACTTACGAAATAGGTCATCAACCAAGTGTACTCTCTCATTAAAAATAACACTGACACCTACAAATACTCACATCACCAGGAAAATCAAATGAAAGAGAACATTGACATAGTAATAAGTCTGGTAACTACTTAGGTAGAGATATGAAAAACAACAAATCTGAAATTGACAAAGATAACAAGTCAGGGGTGTATGTACAAATTAACAAGTGAATCATGTCCAGAAGTTCATATAGAAAGGACTTCAAGAAGTTTGAGAACCAGAATCTCCGAACTCAAGTTTTGAACTAACGAACCAATTTTATTTGAAATTGCCATATTTCAGAGAACAACTACGATTTCAACATGGACTACAACTTATTACATACAGAAAGTTAATGTCAAAAATTAAACTTTCCGGATTATCTGGAAATCAATAGAAGCGAACGTCCAAATTTTCTTCTAAACGACCACTTATCATCATTAATGAAAAACTGCCAATAATTAACGTATTCATAAATCGAAGGTTTTCCTAGAAGTAATATTATATTGTAATTATTAATTATAATTGATCTAATTCAGTTTTGGTATAAAATGCCAATTGCCTGTTGTCCTAGAAGTAATAATGAACTGTAATTGTTTTCTCTTAAAATAATTCTCACAAAATAAACAAGCTATCAATTACACTAACTGTTCTCTCAGAATCTACCAGAATTGATCATTCATCCAATTAAGTTTTGTAATTACCAACTGCGATATAAGTCATTGTAGAATACTTCGCTGTACCAGTCCAACTGATAGCGAAACGCCTCTCAAATAAAATTTATTAGGAAGATTGTATAATTATTGTCATGGATAATAACTTAGTTGTGTATTGATTGAAAAATCACGATCAAATCAAAATCAGATATGGTGGACGCATTTTCCGACTATTAGGTTTTCGTAATTGAATTATGTTCGTAACTAACTCAGTAACCATTCATAATATATGGGATGATGTAGACATAGTAAGAATGTCAATGATTGAAGATTGATCAGTTACCTAATGAAACTCAGTTATTATTTGGAACAAATCCTGAAATACTGTATACATTAATCAATACGAATAAATATAATGATGTCACCATCATGTTTAATTTACTATTCTCTCAGAATATATGAGAATAACAATGTTCTAGCAATACGATTCAAATGCAACGAAGTTTTCACGATTATTGTATCTTAACTCTCGAAGTTAGAGAGAAATATTTCCAAGACGTATATGTTTGCATAAGAGACAGTGACTCTGTACATGTACATGTACATGTTCGTCTCATTGCGATATGATGCGGTTTGCTTCCTGAGGCAACAATATACGAAATGGCCGCATGCAGACGTGGAACGGCTTATAGACGCGTATGAGCAACACTTTACATGTTCCGTTCACTTGCAGATGTTTTTGCACGGATCAAACAAGTATACGCAATGCTATGTACTCGTTTCAATCTGTCGTCGGTTGAAACTAGTATTCCTTTGGCTAAAACTCAACAACTGATGGTTTGACCTGCACGTTGTCAAAATTGTATGGATAAAAATGCAACAGACTCGATCTCTACTAGGCTTCAACGGCTGGCGTCAATATTTTGAATGATTTTTGGGTTTTGCCGTGGTCTTCTTTAGTTTTAATCTCCAAACATTTCAACTGCAACTGCAGTAGTCATCTTCAGTGGCGTGGTCGAAGTAATCTTCTTGACGTATCAACTGAAACTGACAAGTCACGATATAAATGAGAGCTTCAGTTTCAGTTGATACGCTACTGAAGATGACTGCCGCAGTTGCAGTTGAAACGTTTGGAGATTTTAACCAAAGGAGACCACGACGAAACTGATAAAAATGTTTTCGTACCTGGTATAACATGTAAGTTATTGCAGTTGAATTGAACACTTAAATGAATGTATTAAGTGTTTTCGCAGATGATGTTCTGCGTTGTATAAAACCAAATTAATTTGTTTCATAGTTTTTCACTTTGTCTTCTTCTTGACTCTCAAAAGATATGTGTGGAATGAAGATATTTTCAGTATAAAATAATGAAAATAACTTTTGTCTAAATTCTACTGAGTTTATTATTTGTTACGACCGAAAATAACAAAGTTATTTTCTTTATTTAATATAAATTTATACAAAATGAATAGGTCATTATCGAACAAGAAGAAATTTTCAGTTATTCAAAGCATGTTGGCAACAATAAACTACCAATTTATATCTTATGGTCTTTGAAACGGATCCAAAAGCTTTTTCCATTCGACCAACATATTTGCATTAACCAAATCAATGTAATTTTGTATTTTTCATATAGCAAGCATAATATCTGTAATGTGAAGTTTCGGATAATATCCATTATTGTATCATTACTGTATGCCACCAGATTTACTGTATTCACACAACTGAACGATACAAAATGAGTTCGTTAGATATCTATTCTTCGAATTTATCAGTAATTGTCAACTTTAGGTTCACTGTCGAGGACAATGATATTTATGAATTTTCCAAATCATTCAACAATATCATTTGCTTCAATATCCTTGGTCTTATTTGTGGCTTAACTATTCTAGAACTGAAACATATCAAAACTCTTCAATTTATTTATTTTGAAAACAATTATTTCATAAATGGGTAATCCACAATTTACTTATTTAATTTGCTGTTTTGATATTCATATTCAGAAAATTCTATATCAGAGGATACTATTGTGGGTTTCTTCTACTTGGATGTCAAAGTTGATAAATAAATAGATAGAGATTAATCTTTTTTTTCGTTTACCAGCTGTCGACCTCTAGAATTAACAGTCCTCAGAAGTCTGAACTTGTACGAGCTAAGGACTAACGAGGACTTACCTATTAACGTGCGATTTTCAGCTAAGGTGAAATGAAAAAAGGAATTGTTCGAAATTTCAATAGGTCATAGTATTTTGTATGATTCGGGATTTGTTTTCGATGAGATGGGTGCCCATATTCAGATCATTAACTGATAGTCTGAATGACCAGATTGTTATTTTTTTGTATTATTATTTCAACTTTGAATCAGGATGTTGCTGGTTGCTAAGTACAAATTCACGAGAAGTAATAATGGATTATATGGATTGAATATTTCATTCAATATTTCAATAAGTTGTGATCCAGTCAGCGGATGGAATTGAAACTACGTAAAACAGCACTGTTAATTATGAAGTTTTTTTTAAAGTCATATTGAAGTGTAATGGTTGTTTTCCTTTATTGCTGATGCTTTATTCAGTGAAGAAATTAAACTCATGGGCAAAAATTCTATCACTTCATTCAATGCAGATTATAACAGTGAGGAATATAAAAAAAACGATGAAAGAAGGAAAAATTATTCAAACTGATGAATGATACTAGGTTTTTCACAAGATCCTGCAAATAGAAAATTTGTCAAGCATAAACAGTAGTCCAGTTAAATGTACATTCACTACAAATTGTCTTCTCCGCATTCAAATAGAATTCCTAAGTTATCATCATCACGCAAAATGTCAATTGATACATTCTGTTGAGTTTCATTAGATAATTGAATGATCACCTGTCAAAAAATCAATGACGATATGTCGTTAAGATAGATTGTGATAAATATCAAGTCAGTTGAGAATGAAATATTTCTATTATTTTCTGGAGATTTTGAGTTTATTTGCCGAACTTGCGTCCACAATAGGATTTTCACAGTTCTAGTTCATAGGAGAGGTAATCTCAATAAATTATTTCAAGCCAAAAGTTTGACTTTAAAATCCGATAATAGATATTTCTGTTGCAGTTATCATTCAAAATATAAGAAAAAATTAGGATGTGTTTGAGGTAATGCAAAAATGTTTTTTTCATCCAAAAAAATAATGGGTGATGTGATGATATAGAAATTGTTCTGGTTACTCAACTTCTGATATTTAACTGAGGCCTCATTTGTTATAGGTTGGAAACCGAATCTCAATGTCAGAACAACAAAAATCGATAATAGAAAAGATTTTCAGCCTTTTTTACTATTGAATTATAAAAGTTTCATCCCATCTCTACGTCACAGATATATTCGTGTCCACTCAGCTTTGGATCATTCGCATTTCGAATGGAAAGAGAAAGGAGAGTAATTTATGAAATTGTGGATCTTGAAAGGACACACGAAACAAGGTTCAGACATAAAGGTAAATTAATTGGCAAGGGAGGAAAAGGCGTTTGCTGCATATTCGACTCATATTACTGTTAATTAATGTTTCAATTGCATCGTTTATTGAATCGAAATAGTTTTCTATATATCAACGGAGCAGTCGTGATTATGATGGAAATTCACAGCCCGTTTTAGTTATGCTCTCAACACTACTACAATAATATGCTCTTATGAAAACTATTCTTTCCATATGATTCACTGATTCATAGTTTCCAATTAAACTTTCTCAGTAAACAAAGAGAGATGAAAATTCGACAAAATAAACTTACTGAAAACTGAATTCAATCCATTTTTGGCAATTTCTTTAAATGAAGTAACCAAATGTAGAAGACAATGTTCGATAATATTAATTTCTGCTATGATTTGAAAGGAAGAGAACTCATTTTTTGATTTCAATAGTTTAGCAGTCGTTTGAATATAGCATAGTATATTGATGAAAATAATGAATGAGGATTCAAGTTAAAATCTTCTAAAGAACAGATAAATGTATTAATCTAATGATTGAGTGTATTGTAAAAGATATTGCGTTCAACTAATTCCTGGTTTATTGAAAAGTTTCGTAATAATATTTCAAATATCTCTCTGATTCAATGAAGATTCTGCTATAAATTATTATAAGCTGAGAAGTTCAATTCGAGAAGTTACTGCTTGATACAAATCAATTACAGTCAGTAACTTGCCGTATTTACAATTTCACGAAATGTTTATATTCCACCAGGAAAACGTTTCCAAAGCCTACGAAATTATTTGAGAAAAACGACTTTATTGAAAATAGGCATATTTCCTTTTCAAGTCATCCAATTCATGATCAAAATTTATGAATGTAACGAGTTATTTCACAGTAAATCCTTTATTGATTCAGCTCTGCCTTATTTTCGGATTGTGAAAAGTCCAAAAATCCAGAGAAACAGTCGAAATTATTGACTTTTTCACATTTCTTTATTCAAACTTATTCCAAATATAAAATGAAGTATTGTTGAAGTGTTGAAAAATAATGAATATTGTTTCGAATACAGTTGTTTCATGTAGACTTGAGATACAAATGTTATAGCACCAGCTGTTATGTCTAAATATAAATTCAAATAAGTGGGAGAAGATGTTTCTCACGGATATAGTCAGTGCCTTTGGGTAATTTACCCGCTCCAAAACATTATTTTTTTTTAAAGAAAGGTTGGATGGGTAACAAGATCAATATTTTCTTTGAAAAACAATTGTTTTTTTCCAACGTTTCAAATTTCATTAAATTTTTCTTCAGGGATCGAAAAGTAGTTTCTTCGTGTTGATATTACTATTTTAAAATCCATTAGACATATTAGATATTTAAAAAAAATTAAAAACATTGCAACAACCAAATTTTCGAGACAACATATGCACAGAAGGGCATGAAACAAATATTCTGTGTTGATGTTGAATCGATAATTTGGTTGTTGCATTGTTTTTTTTTTGTATTTTGTAAATGTATCTAATATGTCTAATGGTTTTCAAAATACTAATAGTTACACGAAGAAACTACTTTTCGAGCCTTGAAGAAGAATTTATTCAAATTCGAAACGTTGGCAAGAAATCAATTGTTGTTTAAAGAAAAAATTGATCCTGTTACCGAACCAACCTTTCTTCAGAAAAATTATTGGATCACTAAACTAGTTAACTGATTATTTTCTACAGTTACTTCATATGAAACATCAGTCCGCACATAATAATGACATATTGAATCATTTGCTGTTTATTGTTTCGTCTTTGGCTATTATTTGAATCATGCTACGCATTTTCTGATATTTCGCTTATTTTTTTTGCATCTGTGACTGAAAATAAGTGATACATCACACGTGTTGGTTTTGATAAATCAACTACAAACATACATTCAAGAGATTTTATAGAAACTTAAATTATTTATGAAGCACGTAATTCAATTTCAATTTCAACATGATTCACTCTACATAAATTTCACTATGAAGAAAATATATATATCTTTCCATTCCATTTCATGAACCAATGTTTCCTAATTTCAATGAATCAGTTCCGATGGTGTCTTTGAGGCTAATATAACATGTTTAAAGTTTTTGATTTTTCTGTGTCATTTATACTTTATTTTAATATAACCTGTTTAAAGTTTTTGATTTTTCTGTGTCATTTATACTTTATTCATTGAAGTTTCAGTATGCCAATTTATTTGACTGCACAGCGTACTTTCAGTGGAAAAATTATTTAGAAATTTTGGAGTGGAAAACTATAATTGATTCTCCTGATAAAGAACTCAATATGTGTAAGGCAACATCTGCCAAATTTCACATTTTCTCTGATACTTCTTAAAACCAATCAAATAAAAATCAGAAATGGAACAGCTACAAAACAATGGTTGATTGAAAGCACTTTCGAAAGATTCAGTAAAGGTTCTGCAGATATGGGAAAATATTGAATGCTGCTCGAAATATAACCAGATATATTGACTTTGAAGTTTAATTTCACTACTTTACTCTCTTCATACTTTCACATAGATTGATTCTGTTGAAATGTCTGTTTCTTCGAGATGTTTTCTGTTTTAATTTCTATTTAGTAACGAATCAAATTTTACAGAAATGTTTTCAATTCTTTATCACTCGTTTATAAAATAGCTCGTGTTGGAAAATTCAACCCAAGCAATGCTCATATAACAACGACATTTTTCATGTTATTTGCAAACTGTTAAGATTTCTGCAATTTTGTACAACTATGTTTCAAAGTCGTCCCTTTTCTGGAATTTTTCCACTAAAAGACATACAAACTGTAGAAAATGCTATTTTATTTTCAGAGTCAAACATGATTCCATCAGCAAATCAATGGTAGATACTTTTTTTAGTAATTGTGATTAAAAATCATCGATATCGTTCAATATTTCATTTACTAAAACAAATAAAACTGAATATAAAAAAAATGGAAATATAATTTTTGCAGATGTTGTCAAAATAATCTTTATTGCATTTATAATTGATATTGATCGACCTGTTATAGAAGAAAATATTTTACTTTCCATTATCAGAATACTTTCGATAAAATGGCTGATTCCATTCTATAAGTGTGTTTCATTCGTTAATTTGAGGAGGTACACTAGTCATTGGTTTTCACTTCCTGATACTACAAAAAAATGAATGAAATCAGGTTCATCCAAATTCAAAGTAACATCCTTCATCAGTGATTTTGCCTTTATACTTCAAAAAACTATATTGTATTCAACTATATATATAAAAGAAAATATATTTTCTTCTGTTCTCTTTCCCGAATCTTTTTAGAAAAGTGATGAAAATCAAAGAGAATAATATTATTCCACTTCAAAATTTTCAGAAATTAAATGTCTTCTTTGTCAAGTTATATTTTTCTGCCATTTCAAGAAAGTGAGAAGACTATTCGTTTCATATTCTGGACCCAATATATAGAATATTTAAAAAAAAATCGGTGTCATACTGAATGACACACATCTTTTTTTGTAAGGCAACACAAACTTTGCTACATGTTTTGCAGTACTTTTACTCTTCAGTATTTAGGAAAAATGAAATGTCCAATAGTGGAATATATGTAGACATAGAAAAATATTTCTTATTCACCCCGATGAGTTACAAAATGAACACATTTCACTTTTTCCTAAGAAAAATATTTCAGCAGTCAGTAATTTATGTATTATCGTCAATATTTATTAACAACTATACTATTGTTTTGTAGGTAATATCTTTCCTGAACATACTTGAAATTTTTCAGGGTTTTCAATTCAAAATTATCATCCTGAAAAATGACATACTATTCTAGTTTCGTCCCAAACTGTATGACTATTCTGTTGAACTTTTAGAACATTTCAGTAAATTCATTTTCGTAGGAACAAAAACATGAAACATTCATTTTTGCAATATTCTAAGAAGTATGATATCCATTTGCTTCAAGATATTATCAAAGCAGTCTATAAAAGTCAAAGGTTCTGTAAAGTAGCTCAAACATCTTTCAAATCATTTCAGAGATACTGGTGAATCATATCATATTGACTTCTTTTGAAATAACCATAAAAATAAGTCATACTCATAGGTAATGAGTATGGTTGTTTGGAATAAAGTAACACCTATAAAAATAAAACGTAATTTATTGGTCCAAAACAACAACCGATAGAAAATGAAATATAAGCGGTGAAATGAACATCGATTCAGTCTACAGCAACCGTCTTTTCGTTCGATCTAATATAGTATAATTCAAATGTCATTTACCTAAATGTCCTCATCCTCGTTGGTAAACGTATGTAGACATAAATTAATATATTGATGTGAGCAAAGGCACTAATTGAAGATTAACCACAGGGAGGTTAGAGAGAGACAAACTCGGGGACGAGCGGAACGCAAGGGGGTGGTGGGGGCGGGGGGAGCTCCGCCGCGGCGGCAGCAGCGGCGGCGTCAGGCAGGGACAGCGTCGAGCTCCCTCCGGCAGTTACTCTAGGACCCATGTTGTCGTACTGCGGGGCGACGTACTGCCTTCTAGGCAGCGTTGCCATTCCGTGGTAGATCGGCTTGGGCCTGTGGGGCAAGTCCAACAGATCAGGACACCTAGATACATCAATCGAAGGGTCTCGACTCACTGACACTGAGATGAAGATGTTGCCGTAGGCTCCGGCAGGCAGGGTGCTGGTAGAAAACTCAGGCGGCGGGGGATACACAGAGAGGGGCAGCGGCTCCCGTTCGATGGTGATGTGAACCGGCGGATCCATCAACTCCACTTCCGGTCCCAAAGCTTCGCAGCTGCCCGTCCCTCGATCCGTTGTTGTAGCGATGCTGACATCCAGGAGCTTCTTCTCTTGGTCGTTGAAGCTGACGCTGGCCTTCATGTTCCTCCGCTGGTCCGCTCGTCTATTCTTCACGCAACACATCGCAATCACCCCTACCACTGAAGAAAATCCCACCGCGACGATAACCAGCACTATACCTAACCACACTATTTTTGAGTCCGACTTGCTCAGAGTCGTCGCAGTCACTACTTCCGGAAGCACCAGGCTAACGTTTACGTAGGAAGAGTCTAGGATGTTCTTGGCGACACATGTGTACAATCCCACGTCCGCGTCACTCACGTTGAAGATACTGATGTTGAGCCACTTGTCCAGCAGGCCCTCTTCCGCGTCCATCTTCAGCCAGGTATGGTTGATGGGGTGGCCATCATACAGCCACGAGGCCTGCGGTTCGGGGTCGCCAAATACGTGGCAGCCAAGGGTCACGTTACCACCGGCTTCGGCTTGCACTTCCTGCTGAGGGTTGGCGAATACTCGAGGAGGACACGCGAACTCCCCAGAGGGCACGTCCTCCCACTGACGCTCGGTCAAAGCTTCCGGTTCGGCACAAATCAACGACACAGAATGGAGTTTACTAGCCAGGAACCAATCGCGGAATCCGCGAAGATTGCAGTCGCATCGCCAGGGGTTTCCCTCTAGCGTGAGAGTTTTGAGGTGGGCAAAGTTCATGAATGCCGCTTCGGAGAGGTTCTGCAGCAGGTTATACTTCAAGCTGAGCGTTTCTAGAGCGGTAAGGTGTATGAACGCCTCCTTGTCCACGATCTCCAAGCGGCATTCCTCCAGGTCCAAGGTTCTGAGATGTGGTAGGGGTGGAAACTGGGCTCGGATGAGGCGTCCCAGGGGATTCCCGGTTAGATAAAGTACACGCAACCGCTCGTTCCCGCGGAATGTCTCGGGATGTAAGCTGGTGATTTCGTTGCGTGACAAGTCAACCTCTACTAGTATGATTAGGTCTTTGAAAGCGTCGCGATGGATCTCGGTTAATCCGGCACTCGATATGTAGATGCGCTGAAGGTTGATTAGGCCTACCGACTTGAATGCCGCTTTCGGCAACTCCGAAATCATATTTCCGGACAGATCGAGCACTTGCATACCTTCGTCAAAAGTTGCTGGGATGCTTGTAAAGCCGGCTTGTTTACAGATCGCCGTTTTTTTCCCGGAGCTCCAGGTACATCTGCAAGGCGTGGGGCAGTCAGTCCAGTCTGGGGACGCTAGGGCTAGCGCCATGGCGATGAGCAATAGCGAAATCCTAGCCATCACTTATCATCTTGCCACCTGGTGCTCGTCGAACTACACTCGACACTGAGAAACTTTCGACCGACCGTCACCATCACAGTCGACACAAAAAGTCAAGTTCCGTCGAGGGAACAATAACAACTGTTCATGCGGAGGTCGTTGCGCCCGGAGTTATTTTGGTTTTTGGGTTAGGACGTGGACCGCGTCTTCGTAGCGCCTCGTCATGACGTACTCGCGTGTGTTCTGGATTTCAGTTCACCGCACTATGATGTTAGTCCGCAGCTTAATGGGTCGAGGCGCCGCTAGTTGTTGCGTCGGCGTCGTTACGTTCGGGATGCGCCGCCCAACCCTCTGCAGCAAAGAACCTGCTGCTTCTCTCGCCGTTTGCCGATTAATGTTCTGATTTTCGCCAGGTTTATATCATCGATGCCATATTATTTTTTTTTGATTTGTGAGATCGGTCGATACTTAGTGGCGAGGCTTAGTTTCTGTTTAATGAAGGGGTGCCGCTGAATGTTCGTAGTTGAAAACGCCGATTCGTGTTTGTTTTGATCTTTTTCAGCGCTTGCTCGCATCATAATCATTTGCGTTGTTGGTTCTTTCTTGATGCAGTTATCAGATTATCGATGCAAATTTTCATTCTTATCTGTTCTATTATTGATTTATCGTGAATAAAACAAATTTATATAACATGGATATAATGCAATATTGATGTTTTCACAATATTATTGAAGTAATAATACAAAAATTCCATATGTTTTTTGAAAAGTTGAAACTACCTTCACATTTCTCAAATTTTCATCGTGACTTTCGTGACGTTGAAATCCCCTTTCTTTTCTGTTTAAAGTCTGTTTTTCCGTTAACCAGCTGTCGCACCCCTACGAACGACAATCCTCAGAATTCGAAACTTGTGCGAGTTAAGGATTAACGAGGTCTTACTTTTCAACGTGTGATTCCTAACACGTATGCAATTCAATAAATTTCATTTATTGGTTTGATTTGTACCTATTGATTTAATATTTGCTTTCAATTAGTTGACGATAAAAACCATTCGAGTATTTTATGTAATGAAATTTATATGTTTATATGCTGAGTCATAGTTTTTCAGTTGTCTACTATCTTATGTCAGAACACGAAATACTTCAAATCGAGTTTCAAAAAGAATTGAAGTCATTTTCAGTTCATGAAAATTTTTATTCAGTCTCAAAATTCAAATAACAAGTGGCAGCTGTTATATTTTTGAATTTATTGATTTTAGATTGAAAAATTCATATAACATGTGGTTCGATTTTTCACCGTCTTCGGGTGTTTTCATTTCCCCAAAAATAATCCAAAAAAATATTTTGAAGAACCCAAAGACATTTCTTTTATAAACTACAAAAGTTTTTAGTCTTTTGTGCAGTTTGTTTTCAGAAAAACACGGTTTTCATAAAATCTAAGAGCTTCTTTGATTTCATCTTCTTTGATTGATAAGATCTTAATTCGATTGGTTAATAATGGGAATCAAACAATAACTCAGAGAACTATATCTCAAAACAACACACCTTCTGGTAAAAACTACTACATTTTTGGCCTATCAAAATGGTGCATATTATTATTTGAATTTGTTATCACAATTGGAATTTTTGATGATCGGTATTTACATTTCCAATCTATGATCTGCTTATTTCAATAGAATTATTCCACACTGAAGGTTCCACTGCAGGCTTCAAATTAACCTGTATTATTCAATAATATTATAACAATGAAAAGTATTGGCTCTAGAATGATACTATGCTCAAATTAAGAACTCAAAGAAGAAAAATATGCATTGAGATTCAATTTGATTTTTTTAAATAAATGAGACCTTGTATTAATTAACAAAAATTTAAAACTTTCCACCAAAAACTATACCTTTGTCGAATGTGCTAGCTTGCGCTGAATGCATTTAAATTATTGCAATCGTCTAAAAAAGGAAATGTTATGGAAGAAATAGAGCTCCCAGATTTTATGGAAAAAGAAAAATGTTCACAAATACAATAATAATAATAGTAATAATTCATTAATTTAATAAACAGGGTTATTTTGAAGATACATTTTTTGTGGTTATCAGTTTTCTCGAATGAATGAGGGTATCTTCAACCATTCTTTCACATGACGATGACAACTTTTACAGAAGTGTAGTGAGAGGTTGAATCTGAATTTCAAGGAATGTACTGGCTTCTCTTGAATTTTATAGAGCAAAAAATGCTGACTGGTTCACTGAATTCAGCAAGTTTGGGGTTATCTCTGTCCAAAATTACATCCCAATCTCTTCAATGAAAAAATATATACGTGAAGGAAGTTTAAAGAATATATTAAATTGGAATATCATACGATTATTGCATTCCTGTAAGTTTTCATATTTACTTTTTCAATTGTGTATTGATTTCGATGAAATTCCGGAAATTGGTAAACCAAAACCTGCTAATTCTTGTGTAGTAATCTGAATTGTGATGAAAGTTATGAAATTGAATTTGTATGGTATTTTTTGATTTTTATTCTCTTGGTACTTTTTTGATGATTGATAATACATTTCAACGTGATTTTGACATACATCATGTCAGACATATATCTATTGAGTGGTCTGATTTTTTCAATATAAGTTTGGTGTTCAAGTAGAGTTTTTGAATGTCTACATAATGAAAGAAAATAATAATTCCAATAGTTTGAAAAATATGTTTATTACATTTTGGATATTTCATACTACATATATTATTTCTCTTTTTTTCAGTAGAACGGCCAATCTTCAACAGATTACAGTAAATTAGATACACAAAAGGGTGTAAGTTTCATTGAATAAGTCTTCGAATGAATAGTCTTTCGTTAAAGAACAATTCGTTCACATTCGGCCGTGGTTGCTATTATATCTTGAATATATCCTCATTACCCTAATGAGTTTTGAAATTGGTTTCTCTCTATCGCAAATGAAAGAAGATGAGTTCTCAGGCATTACATTCCACATGGATATCAGGAATGAAAATAAATAATTCTAATCAGATTAGAATTCAAATTACCGGTTGATGATATGTTTATAAGCGATTCGAGAACACAAATTCCATCTTATTGCAATATCAAAATGACTATGATATTGTCATAATAGATACGAAATTTTTTTTTAAGGACAAAACACAAGCACTACAGGAAAATCCTAAAGGCATCTCAGGGCGGTGCCTGGAGATTAAATCCAATTGGAAAAACGTTCTCAGGAAGTTCATTCCACATATACGCAGTTCTTCAGCAGAAAGAGTTCTCAAACAGTGAAGTTCGAGGTGTTCTGAGTTGAACCTCAAAACGATGAGCAGCCACAGTCCGTCGCGTATTTCTGATATGTACCGCTCTTGGTGAAATCAAATGTGCCAAGTCACTTGAACACTTTCCGTGGAAGTATCTATAGAAGAGATACACATCTCCAATATTTCTCCGATGTTCCAGGCTGTCAAAGTTGCACGTGATGTTCGCGTCTCCAATCATATTGATGGCTCTTTTCTGGATGGAATCCAGCAACTTCAGGGTATGTTTGGGGGCAGAGCTCCATACTTTAGAATAATACTCCAATGAAGGTCTGATCTGAGCTTTATAAAGCATCAAAAATTGCTGAGGTGTGTACATTGTACATTAGTGACATCATTGTGCCAAGACATACTGATGTCCATTTCAACCCCCAACAAACTTATCAAAGCAGAAAGCGGAATTATCTGACCTGACATTGTTATATCCTATTCAGAAAAATGTATCTTCTTGGAGAAAACCGATGCCTGGATTTTTGTGGAATTGAATTGTAATCACTTCTAGATCCTCATTAAGATATGCAACCTCCTGCTGCCGGTGAAGATGTGCCTCCGTAGCTGATGTCCAAGAATCCAAATGGAATGACGAGACAAGTGTGCTGTCGTCAGCAAACAATATATTGGATTCTTGGTTTTTCTCCAATGAGTCGTTGATATACAATAAAAAGAGGTTTGGAGACAATATGGATCCCTGGGGAACACCAGCGTTGATGGTGAAAGTATTTTAATAGATATAATCAAAATCTGACTGGAGAAATCAATGTGAAACAGCCCTAATTTTTGCCATTTGTCATTCTGAACCTATCAAGTTCTACAGGTTTAAAGAAAAATTTGGTCATTTCAATATTTCATATCTCGTCCCTACTGTCATTTCGGTTTTCTCCAATTTTTTTATTTTTCTAATCTTTCACTTCGCCGATTTGAAAGAAACATAATCCGAACTGATAAAAAAAAATTGAAACTTTGAAAAATGTTGATTGACAGCACTATGTTCAAACTTGATGGAGAAGGATAAAATGAGAAATCGAGCAACTTTTTTCTGACATTTTACAAAATGCATACTAAAATCATCATTTATTGAGAATTTTCGAATACATATTGAATTTGACAGAATGAAAGTAGCACATGACAAAAGAAGAGGGGCTGGTTTTCACCGACTCAAGCACAAATTAATTGTTAAGTCAAATTTTGGTTACCTATATGTATTGATAAAAAACTTCTGTAAGTTGTGGACTTTATTGAATCACAAATTGAATACAAAATTCTTTTTGTAAACCTGTTTGTCAGGACATCATACTTTTCAATTCGGAAACTTCAGGAAAAATATTTCAAAAAAAAATTACGCTTTTTGACAAAAATCTTATCGAATCTTGATCAAAGTCTTCAAACGAGGGTTATTTCTTACGAAATTACAGAAGCATGAAAACGGTTCCTTAACATTTTTTTTCATTTTGATATACCAACATTTTCGTTCAAAACAAATCCATAGTTATTACAAATTTTCTCATATGGCGATATTTAGGGAAAGTTGGAAATCTGCCATTAGTCAAAGAGTACCCGAAATAATCCCTCATGTTTTGTCCTCTTTTTCTATATTTGCGCATCTGTACGCCATTCTATAGGTAGTAGCAACTTCATAAATTCCTTATCAACTAGTTGTTGGCCACGACTTCGGTTGTGTGGGCTTCAGTTTTTGAGTTTTCCAAGATTTTCTTACATGACGATAAGAAAATCGATCTACAGAATTTGAATATATTTGTGCAAAATTTCAGTCATATCTAATAAACAGTTCTTTCAAGAGATATCTTACACAATTAAAAATCTGTTTTTTCGTTAATCAGCTGTCGCATCCCTACGAACTACAACCCTCAGAAGTCGAAACTTGTGTCAGCTAAGGATTAACGAGGTCTTACCTTTTGAAGTGTGATTTCTAACACGGGTTGGACGATATCAAGTGAAAATCGATCGTTCAGACTAGGGCTTGAACCACCGACCAACACGGCAGTCAATTCGAGGGAGTGAACAAAGCACCCCCGTCGAACCGCCTGGCTACCGACCGCCCAAATGATTCTCAAATTGACATTTTTTTTTATAAATCGCATCCAAATCGGTTACATCCAAATCGGTTATGTTGTTTTAGTCGCAGAAAAACAGATGAGCCGACAACATTCTAAAATTCTTTGCTCTAATAAAAACTGCAATAGTTTTTCTTCTTTTCAGTATCAATTGAATATTCGATATTTTCGAATGTTATGTAGCGCCCTCATAGGATAGTTGCTGAAGTGTTGAAATAAGCTGATATTTATAACGGAACAATACTACTGTAGTGGGTCATCTTCTCAAATAGCATGAGGTGTTTTCTGGCGTTGAATCGTATTCGAGCATGTACTCAAAAACGATTCGTAGTAACGTCAATAATAATAAGATTCGCCAGAATGAAATGATTCAATTCGTGTCAGATGTCAAATTCAAATAAAAACAAACTCTTTAATGTTCTCTAACGTCAATTATAATTGGATTTGTGCAAGTAATAATTTCCAGCTTTATTTTATACATACTTACAACGTATTTGATGAAAAGTTTTCAACACTTCATTAACTTTAACGATCAAAATAAAGCAGAAACTGGCAACTGACGAAAACGAAATATACGGAGCATACGGAAAATCCTATATTGGTGAAACTAAGAGGCCATTGAATGTTCGCATTGCCGAGCATAAGGAACACACACAGCGAGGGGAAACCAGTAAATCAGGAATAGCAGACCATGTTTGGAACCATCAACACAACATCGAGTGGTCCCAAGCTGAGATCTCATCGATATAACCCAACCGACTAGTTATCAGCGACTGATAGTAGCTAGTAGCTACCCAATTCTGTCGATACATTAAATTCTAACATCATACTGCCGTCGCCCTCTGATCGTCAGGGTAAGTACTAAAAGTTTTAGGTGACAGGAAAATGCCGTTTTTGAGGTTTGATGGGATTTGTATTCTATGCCTCAAGGTGAGCTGCTATTCGTAATTCAGAGTTATTTGTAATTTCAAAACACTTCCGCATTGTCTGAATATCAATCACTGTCATATCGTTGTTTGAAGTACAAACAACAGTTGTGTCTAATCCTGAATATCATACTTCGCCATCACTGAGACAGTAGTTCAACTAGTTGTGAGTCAAACTTATCCATTATTCAACATTTATGTATTAGCATTGTCTAAGGATTTATAGTCGGTCAACCACAATGTAAAAAGCATTGGATGGAGGATGCTAGAGCCATCTATACGTTTTTTATTAGAAATTCTGAAATTGTATTCCGTAATGTGGCGCCTTCATCGGAAAAAAAGNACAGTTCCAACTTTAGTTTCTACTGTGTTTATTTATTCGATACTACCGGTTTCGTTACTTGAAAAAGGCCTTATAAAACCCGAAACCGGTCGTAAAGAATAAATAAACACAGTAGAAACTAGACAAAAGTATTTTCTTTATTCTATATTCAACATGAATTCCTACAAAATGAATCAGTCATCAATCGAACGAAGTATTAAGACCCATGAATGAAAAAAAATTTCATTTATATCATATATTGGATTCAGTAACAATGATTGTTTTAGTTGGTATTTGATTACTATAACTAATTATGTTAAAATACTAAGTTTGTCATTTTTTGTCTCTGCCCTTGTTTTTATTCTACTAAAAATATCTTCACAGTATTTGAAAACTTGTGTGCGTAACAACAGATTAACAATATATTTTCAGTGTTCTTTACATTTTTCTTGTGCCTCAAACCTTTCAGGAAGATACTTAAAAAGTTCTTTATTTGCTTTGTCTCTAATATTGCTATTTATGTTTTCGGCACAGTAATTTTTGATATACTGGTTATATAACACAGCATTCTCTTATGTGAATTGCCCCATAAAATTTCAGGCCGTTTTCAAACCACTTGAGTTTTGAATATTGTATTTTTGTAAAAAGTCAATAACTCATCATCATCTGCCAAATCTTCTTCGATTTGTAAAATAACTCTACATTCACGACATTTGAATCGGTCTCAACATTTTTTTATTAAGTAACCAGCAAGGTATACAACTGCGCAAGATTCCACTGTTGCGGAAAAATCATCTATTGTATCTGCAGGTGCATTTGATGTTTCTGATGCTTCACTTGAATTTGAAGACTCCTCCTTCTCCTCGGTGGCCTCTAGAGAACTGTCCTCTACTGTATTGAAAATGTTTTTATCCTCATCCAATGATCCTGGCAACCGTTTGTGTTGAAGAAATCGTGGATCGAAATGTCTGCTGCACAAAAATTTGTTACTTAGTGATTTTGGGCTCAGACCAGGCAATGTTATATTGCCTGAAAAAGGAAAAATACTAATTGGTACCTCGATTAAACAACTTGTTAAAGTTTTTATTTTTACAAGTTTTCAATATAATTATTGAATATACTGTTACCTTTTTTCGATGTTCTGTCACAACTCACTCACAATTATTGTCTTATAAAAGTACAAATAACACAAACTGATCACGAAGAAAACAATTGTGATTCTGATCCCAGAATCACAAAAATTCACTACTAATAACCTCTTATATGTCTATAAATTGCAACGCAAATGAGCACGTCACGAAGACAAAGCCTGTCAGAAACATAAAAATAATCATTTACAACTTTTTATTACGACACTTTCCATCTCAATCTTTTATCTCTTTTTTGGAGACCACGGTATTGGCAATCATTTACAACTTTTTACTACGACACTTTCCATCTCAATCTTTTATCTCTTTTTTGAAGACCACGGTATTGGCGCCATCTACTTTTCGTCTCCATCGTCCTCCAATGATAACTCCATAAGGTTGACTGAGTATAAATCTATAGATAATGGTATTAGCATTGTTTGAAAGAAATAAAGATGGTAGCTTACTCAAAAATTAATATTCTCAGTTTTCTTAAAATAACATCAGTGTTGAACAATAAGATAGAACAACAATTGTATCCATATTTTCTAAAATCATACAGCGATCTCGCTGGGACAGTAGCTGAAGTAAGTCGCTATTTGTGATCAAGCAATGTTCATATACTTCCATACTACTCGAGGAGGTACCGATATAGGTGAAACTCAATAACACCTTGTAAAAATGAAAAGTTCAACAAGTTGTTTTATCAAGTCACCAATTAGTATCTTTTCTTTTTCAGGCAACATCACATTACCTGGTCTGAGCCCAAAATCACTAAGTAACAAATTTTTGTGAAGCAGACATTTCGAGACCCATGATTTCTTCAACACAAACTGTTGCCATTTGATGCTGTCCCAGACAAACATCACTCACAAGGTGAATCTGAAGATGATGACGAGAAGGAAAATCTGCTATTTGACCAAAGTATGTTTAGAAAAACATATGTTGATCCTAGGGATTCGAACCAGCAACAAGAACAGCCATCAACAATTAAATCAAACATTGATGAAATACTTTCAAGTGAATCTACGGATGAGTGGTTGACAGAAATTTCAAATTTTCCTGTTAAATCATATCGCAAAAGAAGATTGCCATCAGATGAGGAACAAATTGCAGCTTTGAAAGACCAACTGAAAGATTCCAGAAAGCAAAATAATAATCTTCGAACACAACTTTCCAATGTGAAAAAACAATTATTGTTTGGTCGATAGACACAAAAAAAGGTCATCTTGGTTACCTTCCGAAAAAAGAACTGCACTCTCCATTTATTATAAAGGACCTTCAACTTACAGGTACCTCAAAAGAAAAGGTTTCGTGTTACCATCTGTGTCAACTGTGAAAAGCTGGAGCAAAAACTTCATCATGACCACCTTGAAATTATTCAATGAAGAAGAGGAAGAGGTGGAGAAAGAGTCTTCAAATTCAAGTAAAGCATCAGAAACACCAAATGCACCTGTACCTGCAGATACAATAGATAATTTTTTCGCAACATTGGAATCCTGCGCAGTAGTACACCTTGCTGGTTACTTGGTAAAAAAATGTTTGGACCGATTTGAATGTCGTGAATGTAATGTTATTTCACAAAGGAAGGAAGATTTGACAGATGATGATGAGTTATTGACTTTTTACAAAAATTAATATATTTAAAACCTAAGTGGTTTGAAAACGCCCTCAAATTTAATGAGGCAATTCACATGAAAGACAATGCTGAGTTACAAACAGTATATTAAAAAATACTGTGGCAAAAAAAAAATCAGCAATATATAAGAGACAAAGCAAATATGTTCCTGAATGGTTTGAGGCACAAGAAAAATGTAAATGATGTTCCAGACTATCACGGTTGCAAGCTATGGTTACAAGTGATGTTCGTGTCTCCAATCAGGCGAATTGTTCTTTTCTGGATGAAATTAAGCAGATATAGGAAATTATTCATGAGAATGAGTCAAAATAATTTCGGAATCAATACTTTTCCGAAATATAGGGTGTTACTTTTGAAAAAAACCGAGTTTTGATCCATTTTTATATCTTCAGAATTAGTCATATAAATTCACATTAAAATTATGCCTGGTATAACCAGAAGTGTTAGAAAATTGTCATCATATTCATTCGAAAAAAATGTTGAAAAAACCTATACCCATTTACCAATTTTCTGGATTAAAAAACTACTACTTCCCAAAATACGTTTACCGACGGTCATCGCGCGATACCCTATATGAACCTATTTTCACACAGGGTTGATTGAAATACACTTATTATAATGCCTGCGAATATTCTATATACAGTGAGCTACTAATTGTGAAATACACGTGTGCATAGTGTGATTCCACTAGTAGTTGAATCAAAAACCCAATATCAATATTTTCCAAATTATTCAAGCGTCGTTCATGGGAACAGAAAAAAACCAAGAAATATTTAATTTCCATCTTAGTGTAAATTACCTGAATAATGTTCAAAACATTGTCTGAAGATTTATAGTCAGTCAACCTTATGGAGTTATCATTGGAGGACGATGGAAACGAAAAGTAGATGGCGCCAATACCGTGGTCTCTTAAAAAGAGATAATAGATTGAGAAGGAAAGAGTCGTAGTAAAAAGTTGTAAATGACAGCCGATACCGTGGTCTCCAAAAAAGAGATAAAAGATTGAGATGGAAAGTGTCATAGTGAAAAGTTGTAGATGATTATTTTTATGTTTCTGACAGGCTTTGTCTTCGTGTTGTGCTTTGTGCTCAGACAGCCATTTGCTTTGCAATTTATAAGCTTACAAGAGGTTGTTATTAGTAGTGAATGTTTGTGATTCTGATTTGGTTTTATTGTTTTCTTCGTAATCAGTTTGTGTTATTTGTCCTTTTATAAGACAACGTTGTGACAGAACATCAAAAAAAGGTAAAAATATATTCAATAATTATATTTAAAATTACATGTTATTAGATCCCTTCAAATGTATTTCCAAAATAAATATTAAACAAATGAAAGTGGGTTCATCAGTTTATGTTGCAGAAACTTTGGAGAATAGATATTTATTCATGACCTGAATAAATAATGCAGTCACCAAAATGAAACTAAATGGCCATCGTTTGTCCAAATAATTTGGGACATATAATATTTCACCTTCTGGTGTACCCTCTCCACATGCCAAATGTGAAAAATTATACATTGAAATTTGCCATTTTAATTTCTTTGATCTTTGGCCTTAGGCTAATACCCTTGTAAAACAAGTAACCTAATTTTCAAGTTGGTGTTGGTCATTTTGCAAAAAATACTTTTATATTTCAAAATAATATGTGACGAATGTGCACCAACTGGTGAAAATTTTATGAATAATGAGATTATTTTTATCAGCAAATTTACCTGATTGAGTTGTTAGCCTTTTGTTTCTTTTATAATTTCATTTTCATTTCCAGATGTCTGGCAAATAATGTGCCAACAACAACTGTGGACTCCCAACTAGAAATGACCATAGTTTGATATTTTTTCGTTTTTCAGTCGAAGATCCCACAAGATGTAAACAATGGATAATCCATTCAGATAAGAAACCTCAACAGTTCCCAAAATATATAACTCCCAATGGATCTATTATTCTGCAAGAGTCCTACTGTTATATCAATATTACAAAAAAATTCAACAACTATCTTCATGTAAAAGTTTTGCAAATGAATAATGATACATGGTTCTTCTTGTCACCCTTATCTAATTGGACCACCAAAACAGACCCTTTTGGGAAGCTGTTTTTGACAGTTTGGAAGTTTGACAGAATACCATGAACATTACCTACTAGTTGTTGGCAGTTTGCCAAATAGGTTCTTATTTAATCAAGCGAAATACCTGTAATCCCTAATTTTTTCAACAGTATTTCATGTAAGGCACAGTTTTGTTTAGATCGCAAAGCTTTAGGGTAACTTGATTGCCTTGCTCAAGTTCTTCAATCACGCCTGTCACCACCATCACCACCACTTTGCTGAATATTGAAAAATAATAATTATCAGTTGGTGATTATCCATGACTTTTGCATCAATTTTTTTTATAAAGGGTCGCTGAGAGGTATGGAAATGGTCGATTATCTCTTATAGTAAGATAGCTAGCCAAAAATATTGAAATGCAGAAGTTATAGGGTTTTTCCAAATCTACCACTCTAAATAAAAATTAGGTAAACAGGATAAGTCAAAAAGTTTTGAAGAAATAAAGTTGCTTTTTCTTCAATAGAACACCTCATGTATTATTCCATATTTTCATTCTATTTGAAATTTTGAACAACATTGTTCGTTATATAGCTCATCATTTCCTAACTTCAACCGTTTTCGAAATATCGAATTTTGAAAATAACTTTTTACTACTCTGAAATTTATTAAAGAGAAAACACGAAATGATGGATATTTATTATGAAAGTCACATAAGGTGGAGTATGTGGATGCAGACACCGAAACAGGTGAAACTAAATAAAAAATCTCCGACCCTGGAAATCCTCCAGATACCAATTTTAAATAGAATTGGACCATAATCAGAAAACTTGTCCGCCATAATGGAGCCGCCATTAAAAGTTCATGTAAAAGTATTTGTTTCGAAAGAATTTCTTTCTTTCGTGTAATTCAATGTTTATATGAAAGTAGCTGTTACAGGAGGGCTTTCTTCCAGTTTGTGTCTGAAAGTTGCCTCTTTGCATGATCTACTCATCCATATATAGAGTTACTTATTTTCAAATTGATTACTTCCTTCCTTTCTTAGAAATATTTCCACATTTCTTTCTTTCCCCCCAAAAAAAGAGAAATTGATATTTTGATAGACAAAAATATAATGGAGGTCTCTTTATAGTAAGATGCCATTCTGCATCATAAATATGTTACGAATGCTTTCTGGTGACTACATCTTTTGGAGAGGCGCGGTCGAAGACCGCGATTTTGGGGTTGACAACAAACAAAAATGTCATTGAATTCCTATTTAATTCTATTTTTACAAAAGATTCCTGATCTCCGACCTCTTTATTCTCCACATACCAATTTTGAATCGAGTCTAACCATAATCACAAAACTCGTCCGCCATCTTGAATTTGAGAATTGTCTAAAACTTCACAATCCCAGATCACTAAAACCCCAATATATCAGTTTTCAATCAAATCGGATCAAAGTCACTGAACTCGTAGCCATCTTGGAGCCGCCATCTTGATTTTAGTAATCTTGACTATCAATTCATAATATCTGGCTGCAAAAATCCCCTCAAACCAATTTTTAATAGAATCAGACCATTAATCATACATCACGTCCATTTTGTTTTCTTTTTCTATAACAAAAATTTCATAATGCATTGTCACGGAAATTGTGAACATCCGCCAAATTTCAACAAGAGGTTTAACAAATTTCACTTAACAAAATTTGTACAGTACAAACAGACAAGAAAGCGAGTCAATAAAAACATAGTAAAAAATCATGGCTCAAAAAGCGCCTATATACCAATTTTAAATGGAATCAGACTATAAATCAGCTACCTTATCCGCCATCTTGAATCTAGTAAGAAAATATATAATCTTTGACTTCAAAATACCAATTTATAATAGAATCGGAATTAAATAACAAAACTCTTCATCTATCATGAATGTTGATAAAAATATATCAATTCACCAAAGTCAATCTCTATGTTTCTCCTATTGTAAATGTCGTTAAAGCATTGTCACTCGAATGATATGTATCCCTGCCAAATTTCAAATTAATTGGAAAAGTTGAATTGCCTCGAAACGATATACCTCAATATCTATATTTGGTAATTTTTCAGTAAATCTGATATTCGAAACATCTGAATGCAAACTATTATTATTGTATTTTGCACTTTAATCAATGAAAGTTTTGCTTTCCTTCCGATGAAGGCGCCACATTACGGTATAAAATTTCCAAATTTCTAGTAAAAAAATATAGATGGCTCTGTCAACCTCCATCCAATGCTTTTTATATTGTGGTTGACCGACTATAAATTCTTAGAAAATGTTCAAAATATCATGCAGCGCCATCGATGAAGTAGTAGCAAAACTTCTTTTTTATTTTATAGTTGCATAGTTTTCTATGTAAGCCATTTCCATTAAGGGAAACAAAAAATATAAAGAAACAAGCATTTAACAAAGATTCAACTTTATATTGGGACGGTAGCTGAACTGTTGTTGTTAGCTACTACTTATGAAAATAAGGGTTCATACTTTTCTAAAACTAGTAATAGATTAATCAAAAAGTCTATATACATATTTTCTAACCTCATTCATAGGAGCAGAAAGAAAAAGCAAGAAACCATTAAGACAATGCCATTAATATCCAAATTTTCGAATATCGCGCAATGCCATCTATAGGATATAAGCTATAATGTTACTTCTGGAACAATGCTATTCATAGTGCTTTATGTATATTAGCTTTGTACATGATACAAAGCTATTAGACAATGACACCAGCTTTGAGTATAGACTATCCAAAGCACCTGGTTAATTCATAAGTTCAATTGGGGGTTCATCGTTCAGATGCGACATCTACCACACATATTAAAACTAAGCCAGATTGTGAAACAAACACAAAGTCATTTGTCCTATAATTGCGGTTTCTTGTGGTTCCCGTGAGTTACTAATTTCACCTATTCCTTCCAAATCCACAACTGATCACCTATGTAACTGGAAACACAAAATCTCCAAAACAATGAACATACTCTATGTTCAACTTTCAGTTAACGAAATCTGTGTAGTAAAAATCAAATCAAAAACGTTACTGCCGTTGTTAACATTAGGTAGAATGTCAAGCTCTTGATTTGAAATTTTTAAAAATTCCCATGAAATGTCAATATCAAAACAGGTAGGTACTCAATTAGTTATGAGTAAATATCAGTCTTCAATGATTGAAACAATTCAGGGAAAACATTGATTATTGTAATAGGGAACCGTATTCACAAACTTCGAGTCGTTGTTACATTTACTGTAATATTCCTATGTTTTTGTACACAACTTCACAAATCATTTCAATAGATCTTAGTATAACTATATTCAGAATAATGTGTTGGAGTTTTTATTTTAAAGTAATGGTTTGCCATCTTTTGAGCAGTAGTTGAAAATATGTGCCACTTTTGTGTACTTTCAATTTTTAAAGAGCAATTGTGCGCTACTCTTCAAAGACTGAAGCCAAAATGTTTCATGTAATGACTCAGTTTGATAAGTTTCGAAGATACAGGCACAGAAAATATATAGATGTTGAACAGTGTGGATATTCATATTTTTAATTTGATCAAATAAATCAACTTTTTGTAATTTTTACCCTTTGGAACCGGGTTATTTCCTTTATGGTTCAATTGTGAGATTTTGGAGCTGTTAAGAATATATTAAATTGCTTTTTTGACCATTCATTAAATTCATTTTTTTTTGATATTCGCATCAAACAAAGGAACATTGCTTTTGAATGCTGCTACGTTTTGTTGATATGAATGATATATAGGCCATCTTTTCAGCTGGTCCCACTATTTATATCTCGGAAACAGTAAGACCTACAAGGTCGATTAACTTGGACAAAAGTTTTCCTTTCTGAAAACTAGAATAATCTCTTTTCAGATCGAACATATCAGTGGTTGTCAACAAATTCAGCTATGTATTACAATACATGTGTTTCCCGGCACAACAAAGTGTATGATGAAATTTAATGAACGAAACGTCACATTGCAAATTGGTTTATATCAGATTATTACAAATATGAAACTGTATTGACAGTTTCTTTGCCTTTCCTTTATATTATTCAAATTGGAGGCAGTAGAGCAAAAAAAAATATGAAATTCGACTATTCTAGTTTTTGGCGAATAATCCAAAATCCACTGATATTCTCGATCCAAAAGAATATTCTATTTCCACTTTTATCCAAATTACCCGACCTCGTAAGTCCTATGATTTTTGAGATAGCAATAGTGGAATTAGCTATAACAATACTCTGTTCATCTGTGTGTATTGGTTTACCAGAAGTTAATGAATCGTATTCATTTTTAATTTTTTTTTGTCAGAAAATTTATCGATTTATTCTCTGCCATCTCCATAATGAATGTAATGAAGGGTGAAAAGAATGAAATCTGAAAACAATAACTGAAGCGAATGAAATGTTTTCAATGAAAAACTATGAAGAAGAATTCAAGAATAAAGAATCTCGGAATCCAGAAGTTAAGAGCTAACATGTATACCAAGAGACAGGAAATAAACGAAAATATGGTGAATGCTCTGGGTGATCTGTACTTGAGAAGAGTTCATTCGAAAGCAAAAATATTAACCACTTTTCAACTGTAACAACAATAGTAGCAAATCATTCCCTCGTGTATGAAATTGGAGGGGGGTCCTAGAAGTACCGCATCTAACAAAGAAAATGCAAATATTTTGGGAAAAAAATTATTTATTTTTCAACATAATCTCCTTGCTGACATCACTTCTTCATTGTTGGAAAATCTTCAATTATTGAGCCATTTTCTCAAGTTTAGAAACAGAAAATGATCCGAGGGGGCTAAATCTGGAAATTAGGATGCATGGAGTAGCAATTCAAACTTTAATTCATTAATTCTGGTCATTGCGATAATGCGATAATGGATTTGTGACGTTGCAATATTATCGCATGATACGCGCCGTTGAGTTTTACTTTCAAATGAAAGTATTGTCAAATATGGAAAATAATCATGAAATAATTCAGATTCATTTAATTACATATATGAATTGAAAGATATTCCAACCTCACTTCAATATTTTAACACAAGAACACTCAGTATTGAGAATTCCATATTTTAATATTTCAAGTTCATAGACATCGAAATTGATCCGATCACAGGATATGGAATATAAAACAATCTCCATTATATTTTCTGTATGCTCGAAGTTAGGATGATTCACAACCAAGTGAACAACGAAACATCTATTCATGACTACCTGCTATTTTTTCAATAATTGTAATTGACCGCTAGCAATGAATATCTTCAACATTTTTACGTGGATGGGTAACAATGAGTCCATCAATCATAACAAAATTTTTAAGTCCAATTTGTAGAGGTCTTCTGATTACCATAACATAGAATTATCGACACAAAGTTGAAAAATTGGTAAGCTACAATTCTGAAAGGTACCTCACTTTCTAGATAGATAGACAGCACTTTTTTTCCAACAGATGTACACTCAATTACATGAATTGTTAAAGAAAATGTACTGAAAAAATAACATTCA
This sequence comes from Leptinotarsa decemlineata, assembly GCF_000500325.1. Lineage (NCBI taxonomy): Eukaryota > Metazoa > Arthropoda > Insecta > Coleoptera > Chrysomelidae > Leptinotarsa > Leptinotarsa decemlineata. The sequence goes on along the minus strand of NW_019291913.1, from coordinate 18,791 downwards.
ATTCAATTAAATTAACATATTACATATTCAATTGACAAATTACAAATGATATAAATAATATAAATGAAATAATATAATAAGATTCAATATTATATGTATATTATAAATGAATTAGCCTTCACAATGTTGACATAAAACAATTTAAAATTATGTATAAAAAAACTATAAATGAAAGTTTCTATGTGCGATACATGTGATGAAGTTCAAAGAGTTTTCATTAATGTAACACATGTTACATACTAAATTAAAATTGTAACACATTAAATTTACTGGTGCTCTAAAATTCACATTTGTTCTACTACACTGACAATCGTCAGTATCTTAAGTTGAGGCGTGGTACATAAAAATTAATTTTTTGTAGGAACGGAGCACAGGAGATGTTATTATTTATTATTCAGAAATGTGACCGTAATGAGGAGTCTTTGTGTATTCAGTGATATAATATTAAATTGGTTCAAAAGGATAGAATAGTCAATTCCCCTTTAGGGGTAAATACCTGTAATTCGAGAAGACAAGAATTTTACAAACTTTCTTTGGACAGCTTCAATTTGCTGAATGTGATAATTATAAATGGGATACCAGATAATCGCCCCATCATCTAGTTTGGACCTCACATAACCATGGAATAGCTTCTTTCGAAAATCTGGACTCAAGTATCTTGGATTTCTTGGGTTGTTAGCTGTCGAATAATATTTACAGCAACATGTTCAGTTTACTATATCTGTAAATATTTGGTTTTTTGATTCTCAACATTTCAATAATAAATACACACTTACTTCGGAATTTAACAATATTTGTGCAGTAGTACAAGTATAGTTGACTTCAACATCCAATAATCCGACTTTCCTCCATTCATCAAAGGTTTTATATTCGTTTTGGTGAATTAGTTACGACTTTTGTGGCAGCAAATTCGATACTGTCTTAAAAAAGTACTTCCTTCTCCAACTCGAAAGGCAGTTTTTTTTCTATATGTTCCACGTCCTCCACTAGTCATATATCATTTTATTGAGTTTTTGACTCAGAAATGTAACCGAATTCCTTAGCAATCATGTAGCCATCCCATGTCATCATTGTCACGATTTCAATTGGTGAAGTATTAATAAATAAATATGAATACATTTTTCACAAAACATGTGATATAGAATTGTTTGATTCAAATATTTCCCGCAAGAAGGTGATGAAAAAAATTATAAAACTATAGTGCAATAACTTGTTTGAATATTGGTGAGGTTTTTGATCCAATTGAGAATGACAACATTCTAAACATTTTCATTAGCAATAATAGATCATCTGATTGCCAACATGAATTTCAAAGAACTTAATGAAGAACTAAGAGATTTAGGGTTGTTTACTTCAAGGCATTTGATTGTGTAAATTATATAATCCTCTTATAAAAATCAGAAAAATAAGGATATCGCACTTGATTGGTTAGCCTCGTACATTAGCGCCAGATATCAGCAGGTGAAATGTAGCAATTTTTTTTCAGGTTCGAAACCTATTGACTGTAAAACTGAACTTTGAAGTCAATTTTAGGTCAACGTTTATATAATTGATTCAGTGGAACATGTGAGTGAACTGAATGCCTATGTTGACACTTATAATATTTCAAATACTAAATCAAACCGAGTTATTGTACACAAATGTATGTAAATAGAGTAACGAGATTAGGTTATGCCTAAATTTTGAAAAAATGAATATAATAACGTTTGAAATGAGTCAGTCAAACGCTCAAGATCTTGATTATGGAACATTGATCATTTGCATATGAAACAATAAATTACTTGGACTTTTCATTGGAAATAACTTGAAACGGAATGATCATGAAGATACATTATACATGATGTTTGCTAGAATATGGTATGCTCTTTGTGTGTCCTCTCAACAGTGTAACAAGGGCACGTTTATGCTTTTATGCTAACTTAAAATACTCCTACCGAGCAACGTCTAAATTGGTAGCAAATTGCCAAAATCGATTCTTCCCGATAGGAAGACTTAACAGATTGTCTCTGGTCTGGATTTCTGGCCATACTGGCCTGGAAGACAATGAACCTGCTGACTCCCTTGCAAAGGAGGGTGCTGCAAGCAGCTTCATCGGACCAGAACCTGCCATAGGCATCGCTTTAGGCTTTGCCAAACAGAGATTGAACACCTGGATGGCAAGAAGATTTATGGACTTCTGACAGAATCTTCCAGGATTGGCTCACTCCAAGGCGTTTATTCACCCTTCGAAGCTTGATACCATACAGTCAGCAATTAGGAATTAGGAAAGTGTTAGGTATCACACGTTAAAAGGTAAGACTTCGTTAGTCCTTAGCTCGCACAAGTTTCTCAACTTCTGAGAGTTGTCGTTCGTATGGGGGCGACAGCTGATTAACAGAAAAACAGATTTTGAATAGATTTTTTTTAAACAGTAGTTGGACTACAGTAGGGATGAACCACGATGTCTAACAGGCCTTCTTACAGGCCACTGTCATTTGAATTATCATATGCAGAGTGTCGGACTATCGAAAGACAGTATGTGTCGCCTCTGTTTGGAGAACGATGAAACAGCAGAGCACAAACTCTGGGCGTGCCCCGCTGGGGACCGAATCAGGTTTTTAGAGTTCGACAGAGCCGTACTCTTACCATCTGATCTGAAAGTCCACTCACCATACAAACTAATTGGCTTCGTTGAGAAGCTGGATTTATTAGGTCAAGTGGGATTGGATTGCGGTGGAGGGTCGAATAGACTCACTCACTTTGGATCCAACCTAACCTAACTAACAATACGGCCTAATGCACTGTAGGGCCCCTTGACAAAAATCGACAGTTTTTATATTGTGAGAAATAACGCTTCCTGTCACGTTCCAACTGAAATCAACTGACGCATGTTTCATATCGAAACCTAAGTTGAAACTACGAAATTTGAACAGTGGCATCAATTTTTAGTTATGAAGTGACATTTTGTTCATAAATATAGAACGTTCTTTGAATGAGGGAAAGTTTTTCATTATTAGGAAACTTGAAACAAACAAATATTAGTACTGTCAATACATTCAACAAGTCTCTACCAAGGTATTTATTACAATCGATAAATATTTTTCAGTGAGTTACCAAAAATTATACAGCAATGTTGAAATATTTTAAGTTTCAGAAAGAGGGAATTCTTCATCAGGAAATCGTTATATAGTGTTGAAGAGTTTTTATCAGACTTGCATTACCCAGTAAATCGCTGAAAATATTTTTTTCTGTTAACATTATAATTTCAAAATACTAAAAATCATTTATATTTCATTTTTGGACAAGATGGCTCTCACAGGTCTATAAACATGAGAAGTTTTGTTCAATGATGCACTATATGTTATCAACAACTGATTTATTCAAATCTTTATTAAGTAACTTGCCCTAAACAAATTGACTGCTCTATAGTAAAGGTAGCAAGGAGAAATTTTTCCACTCCCAAGAGTCTCAGACGCGAAATGGAATATTTTTTGTGGAGTAGAATTCAACGCTCCCACCCCTAGAATAATTTATGGAGTACCACTGTAGTTTCTGTACAAATTAAAGGTATGTTGGAGAGTAACCATAATACGCTTGGGGTTTAAATGTACTCAGGTGCCATTAAAAGTCTCATCTACTTTTTCTTCTCATCTTTGTTCACTTCACAAACGTTGTATGGCAGAGGCGATATAACTTTGTTGTTGATGTAATATACAGATAAAGAATACAATTATGTAGTACAGTCGATATTCATTATGAAGGTGAGGACATGCAAAATTGTTTCTAATGCAGACAAATACCTAGTGGACATAATGAAAGAAAACGACTGTTAAAAAATATTGATTCGTTCATAAATTTCTATTTCGTTCCCTTAAAAGTAGTTCCACTTTTGCCAGTATTTTTTCCAATTCTCAAAGCAGTTTTGATATGCACTCTCAGCGATTCGGTCAATTATAGCAGAACGCCATCCTTTCATGAGTCTCTCCAAACATGGGAACAAGAAAAAGTCGTAGAGATTGTTTCTTCATAGTACCAGACGTTTTCTTCTTATTGCTTCTAGTAAGCAGCGCATAACTTCAAGATGAATTCTTATTGACCATACGACCATGTTGCAAGAACTCCAGATGCACTACGCCACGGTTCTAAAATTTTCGTATAGTCTCCGAAAATTACGATCAAGGTGTCATTCGATTCGTATTGTCTCGTAGAAAGTTCAAGGAGGAGTTCGATAAGGCGCTGAAAAAAAAAACAAATCAGTAAAAAAAATTGTGGTTTGTTTTTTTTTGAATATCTCGAAGAGTATTGAAATGTTCGAATTTTGAAAAAAGATCATCAAATCTGCTAAAACAAGTTGCAACCACTGGAGCTGTACCTCTATTATTTACAATTTTTATAATTGTATTCAGTTATTTTTATAACTTTCATCGCAGTCTAGATGTAATATCACAATCCACCTTTCAATTCTGTGAAATCTATTTTCTGAAGAAATTGGATTCATGTACAAAGAATTGCAGACTTGACAAAATAACTCATAGGAAAGTTTTATATTTCATTTTTGAATTAACATATTTTGTTTCTGATGGAAGAATATTTCGAACGAAATTTTGGAACACCAATGGGATCAATATTTCCGAATTCAGCAAATTATGTATCAGACGATTCACTGGATTAATGCTCAGAACCCCATTTCAATATCCCCTTCATTGGGAAATATGTAGATAATTAGACATTATCATTCACATCGAATGGAACAGATAATTTATTATCTGTTGATTTCAATATTCAAACTACCGTTGAAAAAGAAATCAATAACATTTCCAGAAAGGACATTTTCTGAGAACAGAAGAAGAAAAATAATAACTAGAGCGAAGTTCATTCCAAAGTACAGCTGATGTATGAAATTATACTAAGTATATATAGGAAGATTCTCTCATCCATTTTTTTGTATCAGATGGAGTAGTAGAAAGCCAAAAACTTTCTTTCCCAAAAAATTAATCACTACTAAAAATATAACCCTTTCAAATCNGATATTCGAAACATCTGAATGCAAACTATTATTATTGTATTTTGCACTTTAATCAATGAAAGTTTTGCTTTCCTTCCGATGAAGGCGCCACATTACGGTATAAAATTTCCGAATTTCTAGTAAAAAAATATAGATGGCTCTGTCAACCTCCATCCAATGCTTTTTATATTGTGGTTGACCGACTATAAATTCTTAGAAAATGTTCAAAATATCATGCAGCGCCATCGATGAAGTAGTAGCAAAACTTCTTTTTTATTTTATAGTTGCATAGTTTTCTATGTAAGCCATTTCCATTAAGGGAAACAAAAAATATAAAGAAACAAGCATTTAACAAAGATTCAACTTTATATTGGGACGGTAGCTGAACTGTTGTTGTTAGCTACTACTTATGAAAATAAGGGTTCATACTTTTCTAAAACTAGTAATAGATTAATCAAAAAGTCTATATACATATTTTCTAACCTCATTCATAGGAGCAGAAAGAAAAAGCAAGAAACCATTAAGACAATGCCATTAATATCCAAATTTTCGAATATCGCGCAATGCCATCTATAGGATATAAGCTATAATGTTACTTCTGGAACAATGCTATTCATAGTGCTTTATGTATATTAGCTTTGTACATAATACAAAGCTATTAGACAATGACACCAGCTTTGAGTATAGACTATCCAAAGCATCTGGTTAATTCATAAGTTCAATTGGGGGTTCATCGTTCAGATGCGACATCTACCACACATATTAAAACTAAGCCAGATTGTGAAACAAACACAAAGTCATTTGTCCTATAATTGCGGTTTCTTGTGGTTCCCGTGAGTTACTAATTTCACCTATTCCTTAGTTTCCCATGGCAACAATGAACGCACTAAAATATTATTTTCCCAAATTCACAACTGATCATGTATGTAACTGGAAACACAAAATCTCCAAAACAATGAACATACTCTATGTTCAACTTTCAGTTAACGAAATCTGTGTAGTAAAAATCAAATCAAAAACGTTACTGCCGTTGTGAAAATTAGGTAGAATGTCAAGCTCTTGATTTGAAATTTTTAAAAATTCCCATGAAATGTCAATATCAAAACAGGTAGGTACTCAATTAGTTATGAGTAAATATCAGTCTTCAATGATTGAAACAATTCAGGGAAAACATTGATTATTGTAATAGGGAACCGTATTCACAAACTTCGAGTCGTTGTTACATTTACTGTAATATTCCTATGTTTTTGTACACAACTTCACAAATCATTTCAATAGATATTTTTTGAAGGAAAATTTTCAATTTCTTTTATGCAGACTTTTTCATATGATATTTATTTTATTTATTGCTTATTTCCTACTGACTGTATTTGTATCTATTTCCACCACTACCAGATAGAAATTTGTTGGAATTTTCAAAAAAGAATCAGTATAATTTCGAGTATGTTATTTTTCAATCGTCTAGCAGAATACATCACTTCACAATTTCCTAAACGAAATCAAATGTAAATAATTTAATTTTTTATTCATTTTTCTAATTACTTTCTGTTTGTGCCCCTCCTAAATCACTCAGATTATTCATTATCTACCCCTCCTCCTTGTCAATTGCTGTCAGACAATTTGGCGATTGAACTCACCCTGTATTACATTAATTCTCTGACGAACAGTAGGTACGAGCTACCTAATAGTTTCTCAAAACAAACCAACCCGTTATTGTTAGGAACATAAGCAATTACAAAGTTTTGATATGAATAGTTATTACCATAAAATTCATTTCCATTTCGCAAATTTCAAATAGATAGGGTATGGATACAAGCGACTCCTATTTTCAGATTCATGAATCAAAATTTGAATGGTGCTGAACTTAGATTAGAGAACAATAAGATCCATTAACAGAAACCGAATATTATCAAGTCTGTTTCAAGTTTCGAGTGTCTCCTAGTGTTTGGAACTCCCAGATACTAGGCCATAATGAAAATTAAAGTTATCCCTATTTATCAGTGATATGATGGATAACAGTGAACTTGTGAAAAACCAAGATGAGTCTGGAATAGCAAAGCCTTCTCTATCTTCGATTATCATCGATTGAGTCTTCTTTTGATTTCATAGATAGCGTCTTCAGAAGGGGAGATGTCGTTTCTTTCACTTTCCCAGGCTTGTTTTTTGAGGACAGTTGGGTCCAGAAATGCGTGACCTAGGGTGGGTAGAAACAGTAGTGCCTGATCATGCTTGTTCTGCTTTTGAGCTCTGGTTTTGACTAGTTGTCTTGTCGCGAAAGCTGCAGAAAATCTTGTATTTCCGACTGACTGCCTCTACTTTATTTGTTGTCTGTCACCCAAATTCTCATTTGCGATGATTGATAATATTTTTATATTAATAATTATCGATGTGAAGGAATATGCAGAAACAAAAAAGGCAAAGGGTTATAATTTCACCACAAACTGATGAAATTCGATATTGTCGCAACTCAGTACTCGCTTGGCTTATTAACGAGAGGATTTTATTATTCGCTGTTTCACCCATTCATCATCCATCCAATTAAATATTTATTGCTACGAAACGGGAAAAATACTTCAGGATTTAACTTACAATAAAATTGTAATCAAGAATACAATAAATCACCAAAAACTTACATTATACTGCCACCCAGCAAGATGGAGATGTGCTGCATTGCTGGAACTTTTTCTGAAGATCTATTGATACTGAATGAATTTCTCAATACTGTCTGTTTATCATCTTGACCTCTCTGAATATTTATGAAGATTTATATGCTGATATTGCAACTTTGATCCGGTCACTGTACTAAGGTAAAATGCTCAGTATGCAATCTGTGCAAAGTTTGCGTATTTGGAGATTGTTTTATATTTCTGTATCCATCCAAGTTCCTATGATTTGTCAATTATTCGTCGGTATCCGTCCCCGAACTTTCAGGTTCTAAATCAGGAGGGTGACTTTTAAGGTCATTAACGTGCCAAGTCCCTTTGGCTCTGCCATCAAGATTCTGGCCGTCTTCGTTAATTGTACTGTGCTGCAGATCGGATATGAGCCGATTTCAATCGCTTTGCCACGTCTCGAAAAATGTTACCATACTCTTCAACAATAGCCGCCTTACTAGCGGGTGGTGCATCTTCCGAGTCGATTTCGGGTTTCCGATATCCGTCACCAGTAGGTATGTGTTCGCGCCCGAAATTTACAAAGAAGGGTGTAAGGCCAGTTGCCTCATGCACAGCCGTTCTAATTGCACATCCTACTTTGGGTAGTAACGTGTCCCATTTCTTGTGATTATCTTCAATGTAACACGACAACATGGTTTTAAGTACTTGATTCACCCTTTCGACCGGATTCGCCTGCGCGTGATATAACGGAGTGAATCTAATGGTGATTCCATACTTTCTACACAAGTCTTGGAAAAGATTCGAGCGGAACTGTACTCCGTTATCGCGAATGAGAAATTGTGGACATCCAAATACGAGAAACATTTGCTCCTCGGTGATACGCGTCACGGCTGCTGCCGTTGCAGTTCGTAGTGGAAAGAATAACGAGAACTTACTGAACGTGTCGGTAATGACATAAATGAACTTATATCCCTGTGATGAACAGACAGAACAAACAGATCAACACTAATCATTTGCCAAGGTACTTTGACTTCCGGGTGTTTATCCATTTCACCTGGTGGTGTTTTTAAGACCGGCTTCCTCGTAATACAGATTGGACAATTTCTGATGTAGGCGGCAACATCTTTCCGCATCTTGGGCCAATAATAACGATTTTTGAGACGTTCAAACGTTTTGAATACGCCAGAGTGGCAGGCCACCATACTGTCATGATGTTGGTTGATGAGCTGCTTACGATCATCTTTAGGGACAACTACTTTCCAGAAGTACCGCGCAACGTTGAATATTTACAGTTCACGTATTTATAGAGCTTATCTCCTATTGATCCCACCTTTCCCAGTGGATAGAGAAAACAACTATAATCTCACTTGAAGAATATGGCCAATTGGAACTCACGTGTCGAAAAACTCTGTACCAATTCTCTCCTTGTCAGGTAGGCGGAAAATGTCCCACTAACAGGAAGGTGTCGTGCGCCGGCGTTGTCCGGAAACTTCGATGAACAGGTAACATCCATAGGAACGCTACACAACATAATACACGAAAGAGCATTGATACAATATTTCACTTACATGGAAAACAATCATCCTTTATGGTGTATTTCCAAATTTTGAAATGGAATGCTTGTTCCATCTCCTCGTCAACGCCATTTTTTTTTCAGAACATCATGACTTCATGTCACCGTCACGTTATGTCAAGATGACATTACGTATTCAGAGTCAATCATTTAGTTAATTTGCTCTCAGATACAGAAAATTATTATAATTGAAAAAAATTCTTTGCCAGATTTTCACTAAACAAAACCGCATCGTGTGTTTCACTATACGATGCTTCATCAGGCATCTTCAAATTCCTTTAATAAACCTATTGAATATCGAAAAAATTGTTGTGGTTTTGTGAACTGTAGTGTAATAACACTTCCAGAATACAAATCATGAAATTATAAAACAACAACTAGAATTAATTGGCGCTCCAGGGCGACTTCATTGATTCCAGTGGCGCATTTGCTTTTTCAGCTGCAAGAAAACCCGGAAAAACCTGCAGCACCACATCATCTGGAGATCTTGATCTGCCAATGTCTTCTCTCTCATAAAACAAAATGTAGGGTATCTCCAGAGGCTCCAATACATCGCCAGAGCACTTATTGTTCTGGCGATGTATTGTTCTTCGTAAGAGTTTGGTGCTTCCGTCAAAGGTTCAGTCATGTTTGAAGTTCATCAGTGTTATTATTAGATTAACTGGTGCCTCAGCTATATTTGTTTCCTTATAACAGTCAGTTAGTTTGGCGCATGTTTGGTAATCCCACAGCACTAAGGCCACATGTGACTCATTGTACATCCTTCCAAGGAGTTGTCCTAGGTCATCGTCCATCTTGTCCTTTCCAGGAAGGTGGACAGGTCACTGAGAGACATCTCCTTTATATCGGCAGGTGTAGCCCAAGACTCGCCGAACACACTCTCATATTGACGATAACTCCAGGCACTCGCACAGGACATGCCTGACAGTCTCATCTTCCTGTTCACACATCCTGCATAGAGGTGTGCCCACTAGCCCCATATTATAGAGGTGTTTCCTTAGTTGACAGTGGCCAGTCAGAAACCTTACTGTTAGGCGTAGATTTTTCCTGGTCATTGCCAGATATTTCTTCGGTTCCAGCTTCCCAGGGTCGCCCAAGGTGATCCTGGCAAGATTACATCCTTTGATTCCATCCCATCTCTTTAAGGATTGAGCATGGGTGTAACATTCGACTAGTTCCGCAATTGTCGAAGTCATCAGGCCCTAGGTGCCACTGGGTCCTAAAATTTTTAGTCCAGCCGCCTCCTTGGCTAAAGAGTAGGCAATGTGATTACCTCCACTCCTGTCGTGTCCTTTAACCCACCTCAGGATAATGTTATTATCTACCAAGTTGAAAGTTTCATTATCAGAGGATTTAACAATAAGCTTTGCACGGACTGGTTATTAGTCATACTAGCAAACGCTAGTTGAAGATCCAAAATTTCACATACGTTTTCGCTACCTCTTGAATATTTACTACAAAATAAACAAGTGGGAATCTTTCCAGTAAAAGATTTACAAACACAAGACGAAATAGATTGTACGGAATCATTCAATTCAAAACGGTCAGGAGAATTGATTCTGCTATTGCTTTGCTCACGAAGAGTATTCAACAAGATTCCCAAGAATTTGGAACAATCCTCTTGTTGTCCTAACGGGTATCTAGTGAATTTCAAAGACTCCAGGAAATCGGTTGGAAAACTGCAGCTGCATGAATAGGTGTTTGACTGATGAATATCCACATATCTCGGCTTGTTTCGAAGAGATTTCAGTTCCATATGGAAATAAGGGCAATGCATGATCTCATCAATATTTTGTGAAGAAGGAATAGTTCCAAGAGCCGAAGCAGTTTCAACACGTTGAATAGCAATACTAATTTTTTTTACCAAAAAATTGGTAGAACGGTGATCTTTCGTTTCTTGGCCTATTCCTCTTCCAAGTTCATGAACGAATAATAGAGACTCCGGGCCATAAACACCAAAAGTTTCAACCGCTACTGGATGGAACAGATAGTTGTTAGCAAGATTTTTGTATTTTTTTCGTTTCAATTTTTCGCCACACAATACTGCGGATCCAGCAGACTTCGAACTTTCGGCTAGATGAGAAGCCGCGACTGTGTCAACGCACGCGAAGTCCCATACCACAGGTTAACCGTATTTCCATAGTATGAGAGACATGCCATCTGGTGGTTCATCATCATCTCGACTGGTACCTGAGGGTTCCAGAATTGCAGGAACATCCGCTGAGACCATAGGTCATTTCAATATGTACGCCTTGCACTTCTGCAACTCAAACTATGTGTACCTCTCTCATCAACTATACTACCGCAAAAACAGGAGTATGAGGCACACTTTTGAGTGAAAATCTCACAATGAAGTGTTGAATACATTGTGAATTTCCATCCAGTATCGATCAATTCTATCATATATATCACTTCAATCTTTGTCGCGTATTTACCAGCTGATTATCAATTAGGTTTAAAATATAAGTCCGTCTCTAGAAACTATACGAAGATGTAATTTTTAGGAAAGTCATTTTTTGATAATGCTAACGTATGTCGAAGGTAGTATTTTGGTTCTGTAGAAGAAAAAGTGCATTTCTTAGAAAATTTGTTTTATTCTTTGCATGAAAAACTTGAATTATTTTCACACAAAGTAACATCTACGACTTGTATTCCGACATGTAAATAAAAAAGATAAGACTACTACATTTCTCTCTTCCTCGCTTCATTGGGCTTATTATCCTGAGACAGTTCCAACATCTATTCTCTCAGGAGTAAAGNACACAATTCGACATTGGTTATTGGTTTAAGGAATAGTGAAGACTCATTGGTGGGAATTGGGGTTTCTACAAATGATGGATCATCCACTATCTTATTTGCGAGTGTTTTCCCAACTTCGCTGAAAAAATCATTGAATTTATTAGCTATTTCAACCCCATTTTCCGAATACTCATTACCGATTTTTGAGTTAATTTTTTCTTCAGCCGAAATACCACCTCCTGTGCAATTTTTTATTATTTTCCACGTTTCTTTTATGTTACCTTTAGCATTATCCAACATTTCTTTATAGAACAAATTTTTTTGACACCTTATGAGATCAGTGGGTGTGTTTCTATAGAAACATGCACTCCTTGCACTTTTGCAACTCAAACACAAGAATGAGGCACACTGTTGAGTGAAAATCTCACAATAAAGTGTTGAATACATTATGAATTTCCATCCAGTATTGATCAATTCTATCATAAATATCTCTTCAATCTTTGTCGAGTATCTACCAGCTGATTATCAATTAGGTTAAAAATATCCGTCTCTAGAAACTATACGAAGATGTAATTTTTAGGAAAGAATGGTTTTTTGTTTAAAACATTTTGAAGTACTAAGACTATTTTAGTCATTTTTTGATAATGCTAACGTATATCGAAGGTAGTATTTTTGTTCTGTAAAAGAAAAAGTGCATTTCTTAGAATATTTGTTTTATTCTTTGCATGAAAAACTTGAATTATTTTCACACAAAGTAACATCTACGACTTGTATTCCGACATGTAAATAACAAAGATAAGACTACTACATTTCTCCCTTCCTCGCTTCATTGGGCTTATTATCCTGAGACAGTTCCAGCATCTAGTCTCTCAGGAGTAGAGGTGCAAGTCTACGTTGCCATTAGAATTTCCTCTACGTCCATTTTATTCCCAACCTCAGTTGAATATCTGAAAATATTTAAGATAATCAATTTCTGATGTTAGTTTTGCGGAAAAATTTTGATGTGAATTTGATGTGAATACCTTCAGTCCAATCTGCACATATTTATTACATCATAGAATTTATTTAAAATGTGTAGATTTGACTGAAATTATTGACACCATTCATGAAAAAGTAACATAATCACATGGACTAACACACTCTAAACAAAATTCGCATCTCATCAATATATATTTAATTTTCGGATCTACTTGTACGTGGATGAATAAACTATAGTATTATCATTTTTGATTTTCATTTCTAAACACCTAATTTTCCTTCCAAACTCTGTATCCAGAATTTTTGAGAGAAAATATAACATGCGCCGCCTTTAATAATTCATTGCTTCTGATATTCAGATTGAAATTTTGGAAATTGTTTCCGCAAAATCAACATCAAGAATTGATTATCTTAAATGTTTTCAAGGATACTTCACTGCCGTTGGGAATAAAATGGACCAAGAGGAAATTCTAATGGCAACGTAGATTTGCACCTCTACTCCTGTGAGACCAGATGCTGGAACAAACTGTCCCAGGATACAAATAAGCCCAATGAAGCGAGGAAGGGAGAAATGTAGTAGCCTTATCTTTGCTATTTACGTGTCGCAATACAATTTATAGATGTTGCTCCGTATAAATATAATTCAAGTACTCCATGGAAAAATAAAAAAAATATTCAAGATAAAGATTAATTTTACTCTTGAAGCTGATCGCTTGGTGATAGAAACACGTGTTGAGGTGTTAAAATAACGGTTTGGTGTTGGAAAAAAAACTCCAGTATAATTCGTATCGGAAATTGTTTACGAATTTATGGATCCTTTGGAAAAACCTCTAAAAGAAAATGAACGGTTACTGAATTTGGTGGCGATAATAAATCCGGCGTTTTAAGTGAGTTCAAAAAAGATTCACAATAATGATAAGGTGACATTCATTTGATTTAGCATTTGTGGAAAATTTGTGAACAAGAAGGTACGAAAAATTTTAAAGAAAAATAAATTCAAGTCTTATCGAGTCAGGAATGTCCATCATTTGCGTTTGACGGACTTCAAAAAAAAGTTTTTTGTAGATGGCTCATTAGAAAATGTCGCCAAGATAATGAAATGAAACCAATTTTCAAGAGAGATATGGTGTTAACGTATGGCTTGGTGTTCTTGATAA
>NW_019291912.1:0-64264 GCF_000500325.1 Leptinotarsa decemlineata | reverse complement strand
CTGAGTCAGTTAAAGACAATGATTTGTAAAATATTTTTAAGCGACATAAAATCAGAGTACTCACAATAAGAGCAAGATTTTGGTCATCGCCATCTTACTGTAGGGAGTCTGCCCTGTTCAGCGATTTTGTCTTCACCAAGCGTTTCTTCCTTGCAGAAGGGGACGATGGAGTTCCTCTTCTCGATAACAGCTTCGGTACGGCATTTTCTGCAGGTCATTTATTGACTGGGTTTCCCGAAATTCTAGGAGCCGATCTGCTTCTAACACCAACTTGTTCTGTTGACAAAGGTTCAATTGCCAATTAATTGTTGAAACGAAAATCACTCGTACGATACGAGTAACTTTGACAATCCTACTGTCGACTGCGCCAATTAACTATCGACGGCACTGAACTTACTTTTTGAAAATACTTTTTATTGTTACAAAAATTGAAAATCAAAAATTATACAAATGAAAATACATGAAATTATACACATTGTTACTTTTAGGAATGAAATCTCACTGACTCTGGATGCAAAGCTTCAAAGATGTGTGCTTCTGTGAGGACTGTCTTGTCAGCATCTAGAACAGGGTACTGCTAGATTAGCGGGATTGTCTTAGGTGGTGGGATAATTCACGGCACAATGCTTCCCTACATTGATTCCATTGAGGTAAGTTGAATCTATGATATTTTTTCTGTATAATAACAGATTTCCTATCATTTGATATATTGCTTAGATTTCGGAGGCGAAAGAATAACAGTGTCCTTTAGAGTTCAAGTATTTGGCTATATATCTAGGAATTTAACTCTTGATACATCTAGCAAGTGATCAGATTCAATTTTCTCACTTAGGCCGGAGAAAATCCTCATCAAACATGTTCACAACCAAATCACTGGGCACCTAATTCAACATCGAATGATGAATTGAAGTCTTACAAATTTCAATGATTGATAAACAGTCACATATATTCTTTATGATATCCCTTCCGTTTTGTATTTATATTCAACATTGAAAATAGATTTTTCATGATCAAAGCTAGAGCGGCAGATGGCATAGCAATTGCGGATAAAAGCTTTATTGACAGCTTTTCAGGATTCCATTTCCATCCTGATAAATGTGCTTGGCTTTTCGGTACAAACGGATTCGTGATAAGCTTCGGCAGTAACATGTGTCACATTTGCGATCAAAATGCGCTTGAATACTCGATGTGAGCTCCATCTATGCGAAGGATTGAATACAGAGTTCATCAAAGATTGTTTCATGAGTTTTTTTATCCAGAAAAAATGAGTTGCTCTTTCACATTCTTGTAGTTATCTAGCAAAATGGGAATGTTGAATATGGAAAAAAATACTTTACAACCTTCAAGTTTTGTAAGAAATATGATGAATGAAAACTAATACGGTTTCATAAATGAACACTCCATCATAACAAATTCAACAGTGGACTCAATTTGTCAGTGAAGCAATGGATAATCAATTACAAGATTGTTCAATATGTATACTCAAACTTCCCAATGGCTTTTACATGAATCGGATATTTATGGTTTTTGAAAGCTTTTGAAGTTATTCAAGTCCTACTTCAAGTCATTGGAATTCTTAAAATTCCCTCCTATGAAAATAAAAGCAAAGCCACGTGGAATGTAGTCAAAAGAATGACAAATTTAAAAAAAAGAGTAAGCTTTGTCATCTTACATCAACTGGTGATGAACCTCATAATTCCGTGATAACAAAAAATTATTATACGCCATCTGTGTGGGTATGGACAACTACTATTGAATTATTTAACGAATTTTCTGAAAGAACAATTCGTTCAGGCCAGTCTTAACCCACCTACATTGTATGTTAATGGACTGACACCTATCAGAAAATAACTACTATCCTGTCTAATACCAAGAAGGATGTCGGATTATATCCGACAGTAGTCAGTGCAGGACTCTTCACAAAAGTAATTCCTGCATATGCTGCTGGCGATACAACTGCAGGAATCGATTTACAATTATTGAAACTGGCACTCTTGCAAACCGGTTACGGGCTATTTGGCCACCCGTCAGTGTAAGGTAGTGTCCATCATCAATAGAAAGTCGATGATTTTCCATAATCAAAAATCTAATTACTAGAGTTATATTTCTAGAGAATGGCACTGAGCGTATCAGCTGTTTCTACGGAACCTTCGAGATACCGGACACCCTCTCGTCGTAGCATCGCATTGTCACGGTAATGCGGGGCTCTGCCGTGATTGATCTTCTTTCTCTAGCTACTCGTGGGACTTTTATGGACAGAGTAAACTTAAAACAAATTTCTGACGCTGAGTCTATAGAGGAGATATATGTCGAGTTTACAACTCCAACTGACCTCCCTGTAAATTTAGTTCAGGAGAGAATCTACAGAGGAGATGGATATCGAGTTTACGACTCCAACAGACCACCCTGTAAAATCAGTTCAGGAGCGAGAGCTTCTCAGCTCCCCAACTCCCCCCATGAGCAGGTAAGCTAACGTTTGCGCTCAAAAAATGATTCAACAAAACCAAAGGCAAAAAAGTCCTGAACGGTTGAATCTAAGGCATCGTCAAGTGTAGCTGACGTGCACAAACCCTCATATGGGAAGGTTGTCGTGGGTATCAAGGTGGAAATCTTGCACCTTGACTATCCGACATCCTCAACAAACGATGAAACTGCAGAGCACATACTTTGTGCCTGCACCGCTGGGGACCAAATCAAGTTTTTAGAGTTCGGCAGAGCCGTAGTCTCACCATCTGACCTGAAAGACCACTCACCATGCAAACTAGTCGGCTTCGTTAAAAAGCTGGTTTTATATGGTCGGGTGTGAATAGGTGTGAGCCACAATAAACCCTTGCGGGTTGCGGTGGAGGGTCGAATATACCCACTCACTTTGGACCTAACCTAACCTAACCATTTCTCGAACAAGGTTGAAGCGAACGATAAACAACATATTTGTTGTCGCCCCATCTGTCCGTAAACGAGGAAAACAACCGCATATTCGAATCGCCCAATTCTTCGTATAAGGAAAAACAACTTCATATATCAAAGGGAAAAATCGATTCCAGCAGTTGTATCGTCAACAGTATATGCAGGAATTGGGCGATTCGGATATGCGGTTTGTTACCTTGTTTACGGACAGATGAGGCGTTGACAAATATATTATTCATCGTTTGTTTCAGCCTTGTTCGAGGAATAATACTTTGAAAGGAATTCGATTCTGGAGTAGTCGTTTTCTGATAGGTGTCAGTCCATTAACCTACATTGTAGGTGTAAATTCATTGCAGATTCATCAGATCTACTACTACTCGTTAAATAATGTCGAACTTGAAAACTCGTCAGGTTATGATCGGTCTTATCTATCAAATCTATAAGGACTCTAGAGATCAGGACTGTTTTTGACGTTTTTCAACACCTTTGTTGTATCTTGAGTAGGATATGGCACGTTATTTTGGAGTATCTTATATAGGGTCTTTCTTTGAGCGCTTCTGTCTTTTAATTTGAATAAAACAAAATGAGTGTGAGATATCATCAATTTTGCATTCGTTTGAAAGACCTATTGGTACTATTATATGTGCAATATAACATATTTGGAATATAACATCAAATGTCCGCCACGGCTTCTGTGGGTGGAGCGCATCCGAAACATTCAATTTGACATGACTCTGGCTCATAAATCAGGCTGAATTTGACCGATGATATGGATTATGTTGGCTTTGAGGACCGCTGTGGTTGGTGGCTTATTTGCATACACCTATGAACTGAAAAATATCACAGAAAATGTTTAACACGGTAAAATTCCACGATCTCGGTAGCCAGTTCACATGCCCTCGAATCGCTCGTGCAGAATATGCAATGTGGCATGTCGTTGGCATCCAAATCATCCAATGCAGGCCAAAAGAATTCGGAATGCATCGACCTATAGTGCTCGCCGTTGACGGTGATGGCCTGGATAACGTCGTTCTCAAAGAAATATGGACCGAGGACGCCGCCAGCTCACAATCCACAACAAACAGTGACTTTTTCGGGATGCATTGGATGCTCTTGAATCTTATGTGGATTGGTTTCGCCCCAATTTCGCCAAGTATGTTTGTTCAAGTACCCATTCATCCAGAAATGAGTATCAGCGCTGAAGATGATTTTTTGATGAAAATCAAGGTCAGTTGCCAACTGCTCTAGAGCCCATTCAGCAAACACACGTCGTTGTATATGGTCGTTCACCTTCAGTTCCTGGGTCAGTTGAATGTTGTACGGGTGCAGGCCCAAATCACGATGCAAAATTCGCCAAGTTGTGGTCTGCGAAAGACCCAGTTCTGATGAGCAACGTGAAATCGACTATCTAGGATCCTCTCATTATTCTATCTAGTGAATTCAAGTATTATTTATTTGTGAGATAGTGTCAAATATGGAAAATAAATCATAAAATAATTCAAATTTATTTAAGTAGATACATGAATTGAAAGATGTTCCAACCTCAACTTCAATATTCTAAAACAAAAAACACTCAGTATTCATAATTCCATCTTTAAATATTCCAAGTTCATAGACATCGAAATTGATACGATCACAGAATATAGAAATATAAAACAATCTCTAAATACGCAAACTTTGCACAGATTTCATACTGAGATGCTTACCTCAGTACTGTGATCGAATCAAAGTTGCAATATCAGCGTATAAATCTTCATAAATATTGAGGGAGGTCAAGATCAAAAAGAGAGAATGGGAAATTCATTCAGAATCTATTGATCTTCAGAAAAGGTTCCAGTAATGCAGCACAGTTGCGACAATATTTACTGATTACTTCACAAACTTTGTGAAATTGATGACTTGTTTATTCATGATCACTTCAATGAAATGAATGAAAACACTTTTGTCTAATTTCCACTGGTTATTTCATTTTTACGACAGGTTTCGGGTTTTATCCCATTATCACGTATAAAAACTAACTGATGATTAGTTATTGTTTATACTTGATAAAACCCGAATCCGGTCGTGAAAATGAAAAAACTAGTGGAAATTAGGTAGAAGTAAGATTCAGTATTG
Organism: Leptinotarsa decemlineata; assembly: GCF_000500325.1. Taxonomy (NCBI): domain Eukaryota; kingdom Metazoa; phylum Arthropoda; class Insecta; order Coleoptera; family Chrysomelidae; genus Leptinotarsa; species Leptinotarsa decemlineata. The sequence continues at coordinate 59,242 of NW_019291912.1, read as the reverse complement.
GACCAATTCTATCTATTCCGTGAAAATCTCACAAAGAAAGGTTTCCTGATTGATTGAGGATTGTAATCATCCAAGTTGTCCTGAAATACTGAACATTTTTTGAAACTCTGAATGTCGCATTGAAACATGTAGAATTGTTTGTAACAGAAGAATAGAGAAATCAAGTTCATTCACCAATTGATAGCTAGGGTTGACCAGCCTCCACTAAACCTCTATTTTCACGTCATCGGTACATGGAAAAAAAATTTTGTCTGCTCAAATAATGCGGAATAACATAATATTGTTAAGCTAAAAACTGATATTGTTCTCGAATAGAAACTTGGTAATCCAAAACTTATATTCTTTGTATCAATTTGGCATTTCTTTTGTGAAACACTCCGAACATGTCTGCTTGATTTCATTACAGAACCCCTAAACTAATATTGCATTTACATGAAAACTCAGCTATTCGAAACTATATTCTGTGAAATCAACTACTTTAAAGAAGACTCATAGAAAACCTGTAACGCTTCGACTTTATGTTGCTGTTGGGTAATAATTTCTGAAACTTCGTTATTGCGATGAAATACCAAGTTGAATTAACTTCTCAAAAGACTTACTGTACGGTTGCTTTGAAGTGTTTTCTCTTTTGTATTTTCGACAGAATAATATCCATCTTGTAATTGGAAAACTCAATCGAAATGATAAAAATTTCAATTATTCATGAGTATAATAAAACTTTTTTCTCCCTGGATGTTTTCAGATAGCGTAGGAAGTCATTTATGGAATTAGTTAATGAATGATTGTTTCACTCTGATTTATCTCAAAACGTAGATGAAGTGTTCAAAATGACCTCCACCTAGTTCCATACAATAATACAGTCTACTCTCGAAAACGTTCCGTACATTATTCAAGATGTCCGGAGTCAGCAATCGGCATTCCCGAAGAATTCTCTGTTGCAGGTCTTTCAGATTTGTGGGTGTTCCCACAAAAATGAGTCCATCGGTGTCAGATCAGGTGATCTAGCTGGCCACTTCACTGGACCCCTTCTGCCGATCCAACGCATTGGAAAACGTTCGTCCAAAAACTGTCTCACCCGAACATTTCTACTGAATTGTCATAATTTTATGAAATTCAACCCTCAGACAGAGCCATCAGTTTTCATCTATCTTGTTTGATAGATAGATAGATAGATAGACATATGCTTTATTGTCCAAAAAACACAATCTTATTGACAGAGCTTGTTGAAAAATCAGGTATATATAGCACTTCAAAGAATAAAAAAAAGAAACAATTCAAAAACACGAATACACAGAAACACAATTTGAGCAAAACTAAGTTCACATATCTAATAGATAAAATATAATAATAGAAAATGAAATTTAACAAATTGTAGACAAAATAGTTTGTATAGTCCCTTTCAAAAGATGTAAATAACAAATATACACAATTTGAACATAAGTTCACATGTCATGGCAATAAAATAACATATATCCCAGTATAAAATATAATTTAAAGTATAGGTGTCAATATAAACAACAAAAAAAACACCTATGTTAAATTACAGCAAAGTTCCATTGTAATATTCATCAAGATTGTAGTAAGCTTTAGATGCAAGGGCATTTTTAACAAGATTTCTGAACTTTCCATAGCTTTTTTCCTTCCTAATTTCGTAACGTATGTGATTATACACCTTTTTACTTTCATAAATTGAAGAATACTCTGTCTGGCTTGTTTTTGGAACAGGAAGATGTATTTTATTTTCAGTTACTTGTCGTGTTATGTAATTTCTATGTTCCGGAGTTCCAACCATATTATGTTTTTTGTAAATCAGGCAAACAGTTTCAAGTATGAAAATACAAGTAACAGTAAGAATTTTTTTCCTCAAAAATAATGGTCTGCATGACTCACGCACTCCCACCTTGTATCTAACCGCTCGCTTTTGCAAAACAAACACTGAATGAAAAAGTTGTTGACTGCAAAATCCCCAGAAGACAACACCATATCTCAGGTGAGACACAATCAGAAAATGTGGATGAACTCACTTCATTTGAAACTATTCGAAGATTCCCAGGAATTTGGATTGGATTCTCAAGAATTTGTCCATTCAAGTATAAATTGGTAATATCACAGCTGAAGGTGAGTAGGTTTGTTTTTTTAATATTAAAGCATAAGTAGTTAGCGTCACACCATTTTTTCACAACTTCTAAATCACTAGAGACAGTTTCTTTCATATTAGAAATATTTTTTCCATGCCAAAGGAGCGTGGTGTCATCCGAAAAGATGGTTGAAATTCCTTGAATTTGAGAAAGTAACCAGGTCATTTACATAAATAAGAAAAAGAAGCGGGCCCAGTACTGATCCTTGTGGAACGCCCCATAAGATATCCTTAGTGTGTGATAGATTTTCGTTTGATCTCACTGTTTTCTATTACTCAAGTAAGACCTGAACCAGTCATTACAATTCTGAAATTGTTGACACCTCCAAATTTGAAGAAAACTCTCTAGTATTGACTTCTTGGTTTGTAAGTGCACTATATCAATCTGTTCTTTTCATTCTGTTCTGTTCTGGTAGTCATTGTTTATCATCGTTACCAATAGATGAATTTGATAATTTTATTGAAGTTGTAGAAGGATGGGGTGAAATGAATTCCGACAGAATTTTGGGCGATTTCAATTGTACACACTTTATTGTTGGTAATATGGAAGATAGAAAAACTCTCACAATCACAAATATGTTATCATTCTTCAATATGAAACAATGTAACCGCATTTTAAGTGAATATGACAGACTCTTAGGTTTGGTAATAAGTAATATTGACTGTGCTGTGAACCGATAATTTATTGCGTTAGTAAATGAAGACCTGCACCACCCATCCATTTCAATTGAACTTCGTAGTCTTACTACAAAACTTAATGAATGCAGTACAAATATGAATAAAAGATCATTAGAGAAATCAAGTTCATTCNTATACCATCAATACACATCAGCAATTGATAGAGTTCAAAAGAAGTTTTTAAAATTTCTTACTTTTAGAATGACCGGAACTTATCCTCCAAGAAACTGTGATTACCCTGATCTGCTATGCAGATTTGACTTTGTAGCCTTAGAAAAAAGAAGAAATCAGGCATCTGTTTTATTTCTATATAAGCTATTGAATGGCAAATTGGATTGTCCTGTACTATTATCAGAAATTGATATCTTTGTTCCAAGAATATCTTCTAGGCACATCAATACTTTTTTATACAAAAGGGCACAAACTAACTTAATGTTGAAATCACCAATCAATCTGATGTGTCGTAATGCGAACAAGCTCTCTACCAACATCGATATTTTTTGTTGCAGTATTTGTGAAATCAAAAATAAGTCTCGTGCGTGCCTATAAGTCATTTATGTTTTTTATATCAAATAGTATTGATCTTATATCAAATACTATCACTTCTTCAAGTATGTTAGTTTTGCTCTGTAAATGGGAAACTGTTGGGCAATAAACGCTATTATTATCATTATTATTATTATTATACACACAGGAGTTTTTAATTAAAAATGTCCTATTTGTGCCACTGTCTACATGATACCTAGATTTACATGAAAATTCACAATATTTGTATTGCATAAACAAAGAGAATAATATTCATTTATTTTCGGGAAATAATTTCGTCAAATTACGAGAATAATCAACCAATTCTAGGCCAAGTTGCCTCAATGGAACATTTTCCAGTAATTTAAGTGATACTTTATTGTGAGTTTTTCACTGAAGAGTTTACAAAACCGCAACATGTGTTTCACTGTACAATAGCTTCTTTAGGTGTGTTCATACTGTGTGTTAATCATTATAAACACGCCTGAGAATACTATTGCATAGTTAAACACGTGTTGCGGTTTTGTAAATTGTTCAGTGGAAATCTCACAATAAAGTACAACTTGAATATATTATGAATTCTCATTAAATCACACGTCTTCAACACCAATTTTTTCCAAGCATCAGGAGTAAGTCGTACAAACGTTTTTAGGGTTTTCTATCGACACACACTCCCCCATAAAAATTTAAGTGATACATGAATTGAACAGATATGATTCCAACAATGGAGTTGAATTTCGAAAGATTCTTTCAGAACCGAGACAGTCAATAGTTAATCAAAAGACTACCTGTTTTTACTTTTTTTTTTCTCAACAAATGTGTCTTGAATATATTTGATCTGGTTTTTTTTCGGTATCGCACACTGTATACTTTAAATTAGATACCACTAACATATATTATTAGGTTCTCTCTTAGGATTGAGAATTGTTTAAAAAATGGTGAGCAAAGCGGCTTCGTTCCATAATAATTGTAATTTTCTATTAACGAACTCTTTTCTATGCAAATTGATTCAAATTCCGATGAACCAAACTCAGATAATGGGAAAATTGCTATAAGTGCCATTGGAATTTGTTATTTTCTGAATACAATATTTACATGATTACCTTTTGACCTACTGTAACTGTAACCTGCGAATCTTTACCCATATCTCTATTTCAATCCTTTACCAGTAATCTCGCGACATGAAATGATGGTTTTAGTACTCACTTCTTCGTATAATCTAGTCACATTGTTAGGTGCTCCACGGGTTATATCAACAGAGTATTATCTCATTACGGAATATTCGAAGGCAATCGTTTGTCTAGTTCTAGAAGTTGTATTCAAGTGCTTTGAAGTTACCAAGTTAAAAAAGAAAATAATGTCGTAAGTCATGGAGATGAGGATTCTGCAGATTGATTCTGAAAATCATTCAATGAAATGAGCAATGATAATTACTCCAGCGCAAATTTGTCTCTATGATGATAAGCCAAAGAAGCCATCAGATAAAGTCTCAAGAACTTTATTTCACAAGGATGATATTTTCCAGATATCGAAAGGGTGTGTATAGGTAGGTCCAAAGTACTTCAACCGCGAGGTTTCATAGTAGCTCACACCTATCTAGACTTGGTCATATTCGGCTTCTTAACGAAGCCAACTACTTCATTTAGTGTTAAGAGACTCTGCCAAACACTGAAAACCTGTTGTGTTCCACGGAGAGGTAGACACAGAGTTAATAATCTGCTAGTAGAGCCAGTGAAGAAAAGTCCGAGGTTGACATATTATGGTTCATTTTTCCCAATCTATTGAGGATCTGATCTATCTTCCTCAGTTGTTAGTCAGATGGTAAGCAACACAGATATGAGACTTGGCTGCAGAGTATGAGATACTCTCCTGATCATTTCAGAAAACCTTCAGCTATCCAGGCCGAATTATGTAGCTCTGGAATCGTACACGAACTATGTTTTGCAATGATCTCTATGGCGGCTATAATAGCATACTGAGAAGATTCCAGTTAATTGATCAATATTGAGATTGACGGATTACTGTCTTGATGCACTCTGCAACTACCCCATGTGGAGTTGTCAGTGAGTTTCTCAAACCTGACAATATATGTTACACAGCCATGCAGGGTTTTCTCGCTTCTGGTTTGCTGATTCTGCTTACGGTGCACAGGAATTTAGTACAAGGCAAATTCAAGGAGCATCTTGCTTTTAAGATGTGAACTGAGTTCAGATAGCACCAAAATCATAGATGAAGACACGAAATGAGATACTTTTTCTGAGAATAAATGAGCGTTATAGGAAAATCTGATGTACAGACAAATCCAAAACATGAACGTGGAAATTGATATGAAATATACTGTGCGATTAGAAATTCATATAATAGCTACTCACTTGGTTAGTATACAACCGTCTTCCAGATTTCGAAACTTACAAAACGCGAGGAATACCAATTAGAAGCCTCAGCTGAATGAGTGAATGAAGACAACATCCGAAAGATCTAGCGGACAGAAAGAGATTGATTAATTCAATATCATGATTGAAAATGAACCGATAAGGATGATAGTTGAATAGTGAAAATACACTGTCGGACAAAAATATTGCATATTTTGTTTCAAGATTTTTTTATGGTAATTTCTTATGCCTCAACACGTTATTAATTTTTATTGATAAATGTTCAAAGGCCAAATTATTTCACGTGAATTTCCATTCAGTATAAATGAAAGAATACTTGGACATAGTCCTTGTAGCTGAATAAGTAAAATAATGGTGCAAATTACAAACTTTGAATAGTGTGCGTTTGTCCCTATTAATGTCTATTATTTTGTTTATTGTTGTCAGAATGAAATTTCAAGTACTTGATGTCTTGATTCTGTAGTTTTTTTAGTGAGAAACCGCATTTGAGAGAATTAGTTTGTGTTAAAATTTTAACTTTAGTCAATGGTTAGGTTTCACCTAACGATGGCTCCATTGGTTACGACATTTTCGTGCTAATGCATGATAATGCTCGTGCAGATGTTGCAAGAACAGTCATCTAGTATCTTGAAGATGTTGGACTTGAAGCAGTGGAGTGGCCACCGAACAATTCTGATGCAAATCCCATTGAACATATTTGGGACATCCTAAAAAGACATATACGAACACGTAATCTAGCTCCAGAATCAAGAATTGCTGCACAGGAAGAATGGAATCGAATTCCACAAGAAGCCATCAAAAACCTTTTGCGGAGTATGCCCAAGAGGATGAAGACTATTGTTAGAGCTAGGGGAGAAAACAATAAGTACTGAACTGTTATTATTGTTGCTTGTTACGATTAAATATTATTACCAAAACTAGTCTATTCCATTACTTATTCTACAACTGTGTTATGAAGTTTCAATATCTGGATTATTTGGCAATCAATATACGTTAAATACTTCAGCAAATACCATCCAGTAATGAAAACTGCATAGAGATTCAGACAAATAAAAATTAACATGAAATCAAGGCTTAAAATGAAATATGCAATATTTTTGTCTGTGAGTCTAGATCTGCCCAAAGAAAACTTTTGAATAGAAAACTCAGGAACTGTCCAATAGAGGGGGGATCGTTGAGGCTTCTTCCTGGGTATCTTTTATGGCTGTATGATGAACACTCCACCTGTAGGCAAAGTAACAGAGAGATAGAGGCCTCATCATGTTCCAAGAGAATGTAAGGCACTGCATCACAGAAGACAAGTAATGGACAAGTTAGATAGTCAAGAGACAACCCCCATAATGATAATTATTCAAAAAGTACAAAAAAATAACATTCCATCGAAACATAAAAAAATACTATATCGCAGTACGGAATTCAAGTGAAGGATAGTTTTCTTATTTCTGAAATATACCTTTTTAGTTTGAGTTTATCAGGTTGAGCCATTGTTTTGGTTTGGTTGCTTGACAACAGTAAATTTTGTGTAGGTTCTGTAGATTGGAACTCTACTTGACTCAACAATATTGATTTGAAGTTAATAGAGATGTTTTCATAGCGTAAGGAGACTTGAACTGAATGATGTGTAACATCAGCCGGTCAACTGAATTTTTCCATACTTGAAAATCAATGGACTATTGTAACCCCTAGATAATGGAAATGAGTTGTATATCTTCACCAGTCCACTTCCACACCTCCTCGTGAAAAATCATATGAAATTCCTCAAAATTCATCTTCAAGTGGATGCTTACGGAATCCAACCGCAATTATTCAACAAACCCTTCATAACCGAGGATTTTTTCTTGAGTGCTGGCTATGATATATTCCCTTTGACCGTTCGAGACTACATTCATGCCCCGAGGTAATTCAGCAAGTTATACAACACCGATCTACCCTTTGATCTGCTCTTCCGTTCCCGACGTGCCCTGATGAGTTGATGAGGAATGTTTGTTTGTGAAAAATTTGAACGATGTTTTGGAAACACATTGTTTTGCATCGTGATGGAACAACGGAGATATAATGTTTGTATCAAAATGAGTGGAATTTCTATGAAAATATGTATTTCGGATATTTTGATTTCGAGATCAGCTACTATGTCAAATTCCATGAAAAACAAAGAATTTTGTAGCTGAGACACAGATCACTGTATTGAAAAAATGGATATTCATTCACCAAGGATGTGGAGTAGATGTCAAATCAAGATGTCTAAAATTCAATATATAGTCCGGTCAAATTAGATCAAAAAATAAGACTAAAACTACCTAAATTCACACCAAGCTCAAAATCAGTAAGATTGTTCAAAATATGATTGAACATAAAAAAAGTTCCCAATCTTTCCCATGCATGGAAAAAATGTTATTCAAGGTCAAAGGTCAGGATTTTCAGCAATACGATAAGTTTTATCATAAAAGTACTTCAGGACAAAAATTGTGGGTCACAAAATTATCTACAAAAAAATATCAACACTTTTTTCCTACGACCTACCGTTTTTGAGATATAACGATTCAAAAAGTTTCGAAAGTTGTAATGATTGCACGAGAAATACCAAAGCTGCAGAACAATGTCGTCGAACTTTAGCAAAATCTACATCAATTGATATTTTATTTGATGAAAATATGACAGTTCCAACCAGTTAACAAAAATTTCTTACAAATACTCACAAGTTTCGGTTCATTTTAATGTTGAAAGAAAAATTTACTGCTATTAATATATTGGTAAAACAAGCTAATCATGATGCTGATGTATTGATTATTGAAACAGCAATAGAGCAATTCAATAGAGCAAATACAACTATTGTTTTTGGTGAAGATGTAGACTCACTCGCATTACTCACTTCTCGAACTGAAAAAACTATTTTCTTCCTAACACCAGGAAAAGCCCTACATCAATCGGAAATATATTCAGATACTACATCTGCATTTTACAGGAGGGGTAAAATAACAGTTTTCAAAATATTTGTAAAACATAGTAATTCAACTCGACTTAGTAATTCAACTCGAAAGCATTCGCTTTCTTCTCTCTATGCACGGATCTCCTAAAAAAACTACCTGCTTAGATAAGTATAAATATGCATGTTTCGTTAAAAATATCAAAATTAAAAAACAAGTCCAATTACTTTGTCTTCCTTCAACCTCAGTTGCTGCTCTTATCAAGATGATTACAACTTTTACAACATTTTGAATCGTTATATCTCAAAAATGGTGGCTCATAGAAAAAAAAGTATTGATACATTCTTTGTAGATAGTTTTATGATCTACAATTTTTGTGTGAAGAATTTTTATGATAAAACTAACCGTTTTGCTGAAAATCGAGAAAAACTCATTTTTGTGACCTTTAACCTTGAATACATTTTTTTCCATGCAGGGGAATCATATTTTAAACAATTTCACTGATTTTCAATTGGCCGGACCAATAAATAAAATGTTACTGGAGTTTTATCCTTAACACCAAACCGTGTTGGGGTGTTAAAAATAACGGTTTGGTGTTGGGATGAAACTTCAGTAATATTCATTACTACACCAAAGGTTCCAAACAGTGGATTACGAGTAAAATGTGAACGAATAAAATAAGTACTTTTTTTTTACCTTTAACGGTTTTATTGGAAAATGAAGTACTAAAAACAAAAAAATTATTCGAAAGGTCCAAGGTAGCAGTCATCACCCCACCCATCTCAGCAATCTACGGTATTGATCAGATAAAACAATAATAAAATCGTTAGGCGTAACGTAACCTGATGGTTGAATAACAAATCTATCGAGTTCACTTAGAGTGAAAGCTGCAGTAAGAGACAGATTTATATACGGGAGTGAGTCTTCTGTCGATACCAAGAAAAGCGCCTTCTTAGGGGGAGATATCATTATCTGTACAAAAAACAGTGAAGAGAAACAATAGAATGGTTGAAAGTGAAAACAGAAGTAGGTACTATAAAGAGACCTACAACCATTATCATAATTTAACAAACGGAGTAAGTACTAATACTAGCCACGTTTATTCTGAAACCTAGGAGAATTGGATAGGACACAGCAGAGTTATCGAGACTGATTAGTCAAGATGAACCCAACAAGAAATAGTCGAAATGAACTGAAAAATTTTCCTGTCAGAATATAACACTGAATTGGAGAAACGAAAAACCACGAACATGAACCCCTCCTGCCCTGATAAAAATACATAAAAAAAATAACCCCAAAAGACCGGTAGTTTAGTATACAAACTGTCCGGTAAAAGAACTAGGAATACGGCTCAACAAGTTGTTCAAAAATATTACCAATTTCGTCCCACGTTACAGCATTGAAAATTCGCTCACATAACTAGACAAAATAAGGTATCAAATCACGCCACATAATTCAATTTTAGTTTCAGTCAATGTAAAGATATATTAGAGCAAGCCAAAGTAGACCTTGTCACTTCTTTTGAAATTTCGACAGCTTTCAATGTATGCCTAAATCAGATTCACTTACAGTTCAATAACAAATTTTATAAACAGGATTTAAGTTTACCAATGGGCTCCCTCCTCAGTCCACTTTCAGCAGATATTTATAAACAACTTGGAGATCACTACAGTAAATTCCGACATATGTAAAAACATATTTCATTTTTGATACGGGTATGTAGACGATATTCTCGCCTGTTTTAGAGGTACTATACGACAGCTGAACCAAATTATGACATTTATGAATTATCCTAATGAAACAAACGTGATAGGAATCACACGTTGAAAGGTAAGACCTCGTTAGTCCTTAGCTCGCACAAGTTTCGACTTTTGAGAGTTGTCGTACATAGGGGGGCAACAGCTGGTTAACGGAAAAACAGATTCTAACAGATTAACACTCGAAACAGAGATAGAGAAACAGATTAATATCCTAGACAAGACCATCACACATTATACAATAAATTTGAGTTTAATGTATTCAGAAAATCGACCATACAGACATTACAATCCCAAGTGATTCTTTCCATCCCAACAGTCATAAATTATTAACCTACAATTGAATATTACACAGAGCATTCTCGTTGCCTTTGTTTGCTAACAATCTGGATAGGGAAAGTGAAACAATTATACAGATAGGACAGAATAATGGATACAGAAACAATCCAGAAGTTAGTCAGAAAACAAAGCCTCAAATCACCTATAGAATAATATACTTCCAGATCGAACAATCATAAATCAAGAAATTTGTAACCTCATCATATTTTGGTAAAGAAACAGAGACAATTGCGAGATTTTTCAGAAAAAACAATGTGAAAGTGACATTCAGACCACATGCCAGGTCATCTCTTTTCCTTTTCAATGCCAAAGATGAAGAGGGCGAGATGGAAAAATTTGAAGTTTATAAGCTCAAGTGTTCGGAGTGTATGATTTCTCAAAACGGAATGCTTCAGACTAGGTAAAAATAATTCGACGTTTTCAAACCATTCCTTGAGATGTGAATCTGAACGATACGGGAATTTTGCAGTATGTGTGCTAGGGTTGAAAACTCAATAATTCTGAATCCTTGGAAATTCATAAACATAAGCATTGCCGGTTTTCAGATAAGCGTACCTACCCACATTGTTACAGGTAAACAAAATTCAGGTAATAAAGTCATGCAGGACCGTTTGTTATTGTCCACTGTAGTTATATAGTTATATAATGTTGTACATTGTTAATTATTTCAGTTCAGTGTATTCGTTTGAAAGTGGCATAAAAACATAAGAAGTTTTAATTTTCATTTTTCATAGAAGGAAAGAGTTGAAATACAACTACACAATGATGAATTTGTTCAATTACGAGTGGCCTGTCTGACAACGAAACATTCATTATTATTTGGACAACACCATAAGTAATCGCAAAACATTTTGGTGTGCGATTTTTGCACAAGCTTTTGATGGACATCAATGATGCAAACAGGAACGAGGTTTTCTTTTTACCAATGAAAGATGGATCTTTAGATTAATGATGTGCCGTTGACCGATGGCAAATATATATAACTGCAATTACATTCAGTCTGCAGATTCATAAATCATCTTTCCAAGACACGTCGAGTCAGTTCCATTAGCACAATGAACGTAGTGCAGTTAGGAGCGATGTGATACACAAATCAATATTAACACGGCAAATTAACGGCAAATATTTGAAGAACTCGCCGACAAAGATAACTAGCGGACAACCGGGCATTTTCGAATGACTGCGTGTTCGAGTCAAAGCAAATTTATGTCGGAACGGCTTGTAGCGAGACTCTTGGTTTACTTAATTTTGGAGGTGAGAGAGTTCGGGGTTAAATTTTCGTGGCAAATATTGACACAGTCTTCCTGGTCGACTATGATTCGAAATTTGAATACAAATAAAATACAAATAAATACTTAATATTCATGTAGTCGTTTCCGAAAGACCATTCAACAAATTTTTACATTACTTATACAGAAAACGTATTTACCATTGTAGGCATTTCTAGCCGTGTGACCTGACGTCGTTCACCAAACGTCAGTTTTTCCTGAACTTTGGAAAACTGCCAAGGTTTGTCCAATGCATAAAGCTCAAGATCGAAATGAAATCAATAATTATACACCTACTCCAATCCTAAACAACTTTGCCAAGCTTCTAGAATCAATTCTGTATAGTCGTATCTATCAATCCTCTCGACATATAGTATCTGATCACCAACATGGTTTTGTGAACTCTAGATCCACCATCAGCAATTTAGCTGTTTTTGATCAATATTTAAGTGAATCGTTAGACCGTAGAGGGCAAGTAGATGTGGTGTACACGGACTTCTCTGAAGCATTCGATAGGGTCAGCCATATCTAATTTGTAAACTTTCTTGCATGGGTTTCAATGAAATTTATTGTCAACTTTTGGAATCATACCTTAGAGGACGTAATCAATACGTATATTATCGCGGCTTTTCTTCAGATGTGTATTTAGCAACCAGCGGAGTTCCGCAAGGATCCAATATTGGTCTCTTATTGTTTTTGCTATTTATTAATTAATGTTTGCTGATGATTAAAACACTGTATACATCTATAAACAGTTTAGTTGATTGTAACATTATGCAAAAGGAGATTGATCTTTTATAAAATTGGTGTCTCAAGAATCACCTCCATTTGAATATATCTAAATGTAAAATTGTTACCTTCTGTAGAAAACTTAATACACTAGAATTTCTTTACCACATCGACAACATTATATTGGAAAGAGCTAGAATATTAAGGATCCAGAAATCTATTTTGATCATCAACTAACTTTCAACTACCATATTATTCATATTATAAATTCAGCTTACCGCGCATACGGTTTCATAATAAGGAACTGCAAATTTTTTTTTAAATGCTAACCTTGACCTCTCTGTATTTCAGTCTGGTCAGGTGTCAGCAATGTTTGAAAATTTTCTTGTTTCCAAAATATTTCTATTCGAAAAGCGCTTTTTGTACGACACTCTGGCTTCTATATGTATTATTATCATCAAGTCCAGACATACGAGGTCTGTTCAAAAAATAAGAAGCTTTTTTATTTTTCTCAAAAAATATTCATTTATTCAATTTCTATTCAGTTCGTAATCAGGCTGAGGCGTGATTATGGATTTTGGTCAACAAATTATAAACGAGCAATTATGAATGAGCAGATGCATTATTGCTATGCAAAAGCCACGAATCGTTTCTCCACAATACCAGACGCCTTATTGACGAATTCTTGATGCACTACGCCACGGTAATCGTGTTTTTTTAATCTTGACTCTCCAGGACCCTACTATCGGCACGATTTGACTTTGTTTTCGATGTCATACCCATGATTCCTCACCAGTTATGACCACCTGGAGCAAATGTGAATCGCCTTTGACGTCATTCTACAATTCCTGAGTAATGCTCATGCGACGGTTTTTCGGTCAAAGCTCAGCAACTTTGGAACGAACTTCGCTATGTTTCAATATTTTTTGGGTTTGAAGGCCGTGGATTTTTGGAATTTCCTGAGGTAATCTCCAATGATTGGTTATTACGGCTGCTTAACGTGTATTTATGTTTACAAAAGTAGTTTGGTGTGCTACCTGGATTAGGTAAATTTTCAATAATATTCGTCCACCCTTTTCTTCCTGTCGCCATGCTGTTTGTTTAACTGGTTGAGGGCAAAGAGTTCCGTGTTTTCGAAAAAGGCTTAACCCCTGATAATTACCGACCTATTTCAAATATAACTTTTTTGATAAATTGGTAGAATAATCGTGAAAGAGCGACTAATACTATTTCTGAATGAAAACCATATTCTACATGAACATCAATTTGGATTCATCAGAAATAGATCAACCACCGTCGCAGTGCTTGAAGTCATCCAACAAGTGATTAGAAACATGGAAAATGGAGACCATACGGTTCTAACAATGTGGGATCTGAGCAAAGCTTTTGACTATGTAAACCATCATTTACTACTAGAGAAACTTGAATTTTATGGTATCAGAGGATCAGCTTTGACATTCTTCCAGTCTTATCTCTCATCTAGAAAGNTCAAAATCTATCTATCTATCTATCTTAACCATTTTGTCACTTTCATTTTTACCTCATAGTACTCAAAGTACAGGAAAATCGATAATATACTCAAGAAAGAGTAATATTTTTTGTTCGAAAGATTACCTATCTCAATCAAGTTAACTATCGAAATAATCGAAATTCGTTCACATATTCATGCCATTCTGAAGGAAGAATTTTAATTGAGTTTGGGCAGGTTCTCGTATAGAGTTTCTAGTAAGCTTTGCCAGCACTAGATGTATCAGAACGACGATATTTGCGTCACGATTTGAGTGAGGTAATAACCAGCGGGCGAGCTCTGATGGATGTGTTTGATAACTTTTGCAGTTAATTTTACCTGAAATGGATAAATTTCCTTTTGTAAATCATTACGATCCATCATAGGCAAAAAATACATATGACTGAGATGGATTGCAGATGATGGTAATTTTTCGTGATACTTTCCTAAAATACCAGGGTGGTATTGAACATTTCCAGAATTACTACTAACTAATTATCATAACATTGTGAAGGTAACAACAAAAATTTTGCGGTAAAGGACAGGAACTATTAACTTATCCGATTTCAGTGGAGTTTTCAGAAACAGTGAAATGAACAAAATAAAAAAAAAATGTTCGAAAATGATAATGATAATCGCCTTTATTTCTTATATGAATTTGACACTTCATATTTGTGATCATGAAATGATGAACTAGAGAAAAGGCCGAAGGTCATTTCCTTTGAAGACGAGACCTTCACTGAAATGATCTTCAACTCTACTCCAAAAATGCTGCCCTAACTTTATCTACTCCATCGATGTATTAGCATCTCACATAGCCTGCCACTAATGAATGTGGCAGGCTATGTGAAAATGTGGCAGAAGGGGTGTATTTCAGGACGATTTGCTCAGTCCCATTCTCTTCTGGATCTCACTATTGTCATTATCTGTTGCGCTCAGAAATACTCGAGGTTATAACTGTGACACCCCCAGAAACCGGAGGTCCGTTCCACGGTTGTACTTCCCCGGACAATACGGAGGCCGTGGACTTTTAAGTTTGGAGTGTCTACATGACAGAATGGTACTGGATCTTAAAGTCGTCATGAGTTCGGACCCCCTTCTCTACATGGTCCGTGACCATGAGAGAGCAGGAATAGGAGCATTTCTCTTTAGGGCAGCTGTCTGAGCAGCTGATGAACTAGGTGCAGTTTTCGACACTGAACAAGGTGACCACAACTCTGTCACCGAGTTGCAACCCGTTCAGCAAATAGCTCGAATAAAAGCCGCAGAGATCACCTCACTTCTGCGGAAACACAAGGATAAGCCAATGCAGGGGATCTTCTTCGATAGCATTGGAGACCTTGACTAAACAAAGCGCCTGACTTCTTTCGCTTTCCTCAGGTCGAGTGGGCTGAAGTCGGAAACTGAAGGGTTCAACATGGCTTGCCAGGATGGTGTCTTCAACATCTCAGTCTACCGCAGTCGCGTGATGGGTATTGAGGTTCCTGACACAAGGTGCATGGCCTGCCGCGAGGCGCCCGAGACCCTAATGCACTTGCTATCAGCATATCTAGCGTATGCGATCTTGTCCTATATCTATCGACATAACGCGGCCCTGAGAGTGCTATATTACCATATACGGCACTCTTACGGTACTGACGAGACACCGGTGTTGCCTTACGCTTCGGGGGATATTGAATCCGTTGTGGGGAATGAAAAGTGCCGAATTTATTGGAACTATTCGTTCATCACCCTCAGGTTCATGCAAGCTAATAAGCCTGATGTAGTCCTTCTCAACCACCACAACAAGACGATATTTGTCGTGGAGTTTTCAGCTTCTGGCGAGACAAATATCGTCCGAAAAGAATAGAAAAAACGGATGAAATATCAAGATTTTCTCTTCGAACTCCGCAGACTCTATCTAGACCAGTTTGTCAAGATGGTTGTTCTGATTATTGGAGTCATTGGTGGAATGATGCCCTCTCTACTCTCGGATCTTGAAATCATACTGGCTTGCCGCACTAAGGCAGAAATCTTAGCTGCACAGATGCAGAAAGAAGGCTGTCATTCTAGGCTCACTGCCACTGCGTTTGCTCAGGGCACATGATTCTCGGACCAAATGATCATTTACCACACGATGTGGAGTAAGTGATCATTGATATCTAGTTCAGATCAATTGAACGTACATTCGATACAACACAAATATAACAAAGACAGTGCAGTGAACAAAATTGATACACAATTACCTGATTCTATTTGAACAGATGAGGTCTAGCATTTTATTAGTAAGCACGCACAAATATAAAAGAAAAATTGAATGTGAATCTTAATGAATTTGATGAATTGTTAAAAAATTTGGACAACTGTAGTAATCATCTTGAAATAATCTTGATGAATAATACCAGTAATACAACAATGTGTATGTATTGTATGGTGATCTGAATTTTGTTAACGATATAAATTTTCACGAAAATGGTGTTAGAATATTTCAATATGTATTGAATTCATTGGAGCCTCTGGAGACACCCTACATTTTGTTTTATGAAAGAGAGGACATTGGCAGATCGAAATCCTCAGATGATGTGGTGCTGCAGGTTTTTCCGGGTTTTCCTGCAGCTGAAAAAGCAATTGCGCTACTGGAATCAATGAAGTCGTCCCAGAGCGCCAATTAATTTTTGTTGTTGTTTTATAATTTCATGGTTTGTATTCAAGAGATGTTGAAATTAGTTTTTATAAAAATATTAAAAAGAAATATAAAAGTTAATGCAATATAACCAAGATTGGAAGTTAACAGTATACAATCAAAATTGTCTTTATTCGGATCTTTCGAATGCCATCGATTTCTTCCTAGTTCCTACCTTGCACCAAAGTTATGCCTAGAAGAAGCCACAAATTGAACCTCGTATTGTAGCGAGGTTAAGGTCAATGTATGCCTCTCGTGATATGCAATTTCTGCATTATATCATCAGTTAACCAGAGTCTACGATCGGTTACGAAATACTGCTATTCTCTAGGATATCATGGTATTCAATTACACAAACAACAGACTATCCCAGAACGTTTCGAAGACTTTTTAGTTTCGTTATGGATTCATTGATCAGAGAAGATTTCTGGAGTTATGCGAATAAATACCAGGTTAACATTGTTCGGTCATATAGTGGTTTGAGTTACACATCTATAGGTGGACCAAAATATAATCACGTTCATAATGAGATGATCACAGAAATGACTTATAAATGATGTTCATCTTAGTGACGTTTGTTATGGAATATTGAATGTACATTTTTCCATGATTGGAATATTTGGTGAAACATTGAAAATGATGAATATATCTAATGTTGAATCATTGTCTTGTGACTGACATGTGAATTAAATATGTATTTTTTCCAGCAATGAATATCAGCTTTTCTGCTGATGAATCAAAAACGTTAGAAACGTTAGAAAGAGGACGTGACAACAAATAAATATTTGAAGATGAAAGTAATTACTCGTGATGCACTGTTTGGAACCTTTGGTGCAGTAATGAATATTAATGAAGTTTTTTAATCAACACCAAACCGTTATTCAACCACTTCGACACGTGTTTCGATCACCAATTGATCATCTTCAAGAGGAAGATCTTCCTCTTGGAGACGATCACAGTAATATTCATGAAAGTAATCAGAATCATGCAGAATAAACATTATTTTAAGAACATATCGAAGAAATCATTTCAAGAATGCAAAAAAGATCAATCATTTTGATTTCTCATGAATAATGTATTTATGACCGTTGCTTGGGAGACGTTTGCTTATAGATGTTAGATATGATTGTTATCAATGCTTCGAATATTTAGGAAAATTTCAATCATGCGTATTTTTTTTAAACTTTCATCTATCTTTGCAATGTTTCTATGTATGTCTGGTGTAACCAAAAAGGCATCCATTCATTCTATTCAACGACTTTCAAACCCGTCTATCTTGAGAAAGGCACCCGTTAACACGATGTGTAATAATTGTGATGAAATAGGTAGTCTTCATCATCTTTTTTTGTATAATGAATGAACTCATCAAAATTGTTGATTTTTTTTTGTATTGTCAACTTCACTTATTTTCTGTACCATATTTATCAAGTTGTATTATTATGTATTTCGACCTGTTATTGAAAAACTGTTTCAAGGAAAGGGTTTCAAACTCCGATACTGATGAAAACTCGCCGGCATTCATAAATGATAACTCATTTCGCTAGGTAAGTGATCATTGGGTTCGAGAATCATATGACAGGAATAACGGCCTCCTGTTGTCCGGCTAAGATTTTTACCGTAGTGTGGGAAACCAGCATGCTCTCGACATTCTAGAATTTGGAAGGCATCATTTTTATTACATCCATCTTTTTTCCGACGACATTCGTCTCACTTCAAGCTGAAAAGTCAACGACGAATATTGTTATATAATTCTCGAGGAGGAGTACACTAGGCCTATCAGGTTGAATTAGCCTAAAACTGGGAAATGAATAGTTCTAATGAATTTCGCACTTCTCATTCTTCACAACGATTGCGATATTCACCTGAGCATAATCAACACCGGGGTCTCGTCAATACTGTGGGAGTGTCGAAGGTGGTGATGAAGCACTACATATATTTAGGTGTTAGAACTTGAAGGTCTTGACTGAAGCCTCAGTATACTATTTTAGCACATTCGACTTGAGAAAAGCAAAGGTATTTCGAAAAGATGAGGTATTCAATGTTGTTGAAGAAAACCGCAGGAGGACATTTTTCCTCTGCAACTTCAATACATATGTACCTTTTGTTGAATGGGTTTCAACTCAGTTATAGAGTTTTAGTCACAAAATTTCACTTGATAACTACAGCTCATTAGCCTCTCAGACGGCTCTTCCGAATAGGAATACTCCAATTCCTGCTCTCTCACGGACCACGCAGAAAAGGAGATTAGCATTCCTGATAACTAACGTGTAACGTGGTTTCTGCTCACATTTCTCTACTCAGGTAACTAGGTTGGAGAAAATATGGCCAGGTATCGTCAATTGGAATGCACGACAGGTGGTATAAAATGAAACTCCATTCTTGATAACTATGAACAGATAAATATCGAAGATTATATACATATACAGAAATAGTTGCATTCATGTGTTGCTGTAGACTTTCGGAAAGAAATGGAAGATCGACAGTTGACTCAACTGAGATTTGGTGGAATAACAACGAACTGACGGTTCTGCTTCCTCTCCATGAGGTTTTATGTTGTCCACGGTTGAAAAGCCCCTGCAAATGACAGCAATTGCTAACCAAGAGGGTTGCTGGATTTGTCGGAAAACATTAGGTGATAGGGCTACTAGGAAGCGCTTTCGTCCAGCTCAGCACGCTGCAACCAGCACAGAAGACATGCAACCAAATGACTCCACACTACGGAAATACTTCCAGCTGTCCTACACTTGGTAACAGTTAATGAATGGTCTTCTTGAAATCAAGCTAGCACGCCCAGAATCCAAGACCGGTTGTATAATTAGGGGCGCGTATCGGTGGTCAACACATCAACTATTAGTTCGACATGATCTGCCGGATGGTTATTCAAGAATAGAGCTGGAGGTTCCATTATAACTTAACAGGCTCTATCCAGTATCATTCTATTGTGTAGACACTTCACGCTTAAAAGACCACAGCCTTGTCAGGAAAATAGAACCGTGCAACAGACAATTTTGGATAAGAACTCATATGACGATGCATCATTTCTCGGGACTTTACTTTGAGTTGATACGAATTCATGTTACTATTCCAAAAGAGTAGGATAGAAATATTCGTAACAGCAACTTCGTTTTTTCTCGGCGATTTCGATTGCCAGATCTGTCAAAGTTTGTTTTGATATTTGATGCGAAGAGAGTTCTCACTATCATTACTCATTCAGAGGCAAAAATGGCGCCAATGTTTTGATTTTATCGCTTTGGAGAAAATATTCAATAATATCTATACTCAGATAATAATTCAAACATTGATTTGTTCACAAACAGACAACAAACAGTTTACTGTTATGATGATAAATCTGGTTTTCAAATGGTCAAATATAGATAGCCTCAAGGTTCGGTTTAATTTACAGCCTTCTTCATGTATTATGTTCGCGAACGATGTAACAATTTATGAATCAAGTAATAATAATGACCTCTTAGAGTTTTGTATCATGTCAGTTGAACAGTGACCTGATGATTGGTTTGTAGCAAATATTTTGTTTCCAAAATATTTCTATTCGAAAAGCGCTTTTTGTACGACACTCTGGCTTCTATATGTATTATTATCAACAAGTCCAGACATACGAAGAATTTTTATTTTTCTCAGAAAATATTCGTTTATTCAATTTCTATTCAGTTCGTAATCAGGCTGAGGCGTGTTTATGGATTTTGGTCAAAGCGCAGCAACTTTGGAACGAACTTTGCTACCACACTGTAATAACTGCCATTGTGATAGTAACGTAAAATATTATTTTTTTCATAAAGATCGAGGTCGGTACACGGTCCTTCGGTGTCGATATTTTCCCAGATGAAAAAAGCGTTTGAACTATTGAACTGTTGGACCTTTGAGCGTCTTTGTGGTCATGTACAAGTTGGGTTAGACTAAACAAATGAATAAATTACATCCTGCTGATGACCATACGCTTGAGAAGGTTAAAACGCTGAGGTGAGGTTTTTGTGGCTAGCATTGCTGACGCGAGGGCTTGGAAGTTTTTTGCGAGACACAAAGAAGTCGTTCATCGGAGCCAGCCGAGACGAAATCGGGGGTCTCATCCCTCAGCCTTCGAGGTTGAGGAAGGTGGCCTAAATAGAGGAGTTATTTTGTTTCTAAGCTTGTGGTGCGAAATTCAAGGAAAATCGGTAGTGAAATCGTAAACTGGTAATGGGTATCGGGAAGTTGAAAGTAAAATTGTTGGTGTTGAAGACACACCAGGTCAACGGAACCTATGGTTGTCCATGAACCACAATACAGGAGTTATGTGAGTGTTATATATATATTGTTAGGTTTCTAGTGCGGGTTGTTTAGCTGGAGTTCATATTACAATTACAAAAAACAGGACGCAAATTCAAGGTTATACTCCACTCTCCCTAAAAAAAAGGTAAAACAGAAAATATTTTGTACTGAGTTTGTACGTTTGTTGTTTAAATTATAAGTAAATAGCACAGTCGAATTGGCGGCGAATTATTTTTTTTATTTTATAGATTCCAACATTTTTTATGAAAGATTCCACACGTTGTTTCGATTATTTTGTTCATGTAGTCATTGTTATACTCATTATACTTTGTTTTTGAAACCTTGGACTTTTATTTTCTCTAGGACTGAGAAGAAAACCATCCTCGTAGAGTAAGATAAAATAAAGAAAACAAAAACAAATTACAGAGTTCTTAGTCAATCTATCAAAGAGACAATAGTAAGGGAAAGGCATTTTAACTAAGAATAAAAATCAGTTAAAGCATATTCGGCATCGTTCTGGAACCATATAATGAGAGAGAACATAAGAAGGTATACCAAATGATCATATTTCAAAAAGACCGGCCTTTGTGCGATCGGCACAAACCCTACACCCTTTTCGGAATTGCCTGACATCCAAATTTTGATGTGGAGAAATCTGCATCTGGTGACAGCATCTGTCAAATTATATTTAGGTAAAACAAATATGACAATAGCGAGAGGGTTACCAAGGATTGATAGACAGTTGAATATTATTCCACTAGTGACCCAGCGATATAATAACCTGTTACAACACGCTTCATGGCCAACATTTCCGAAAAAATTGCATGGCATGAGCCAACAGATATGTCTACTCAGCAACTTCTCTAAAAGTGATTCGACGATTTTCCGTAACAATTTACTTCACTTTCTCAACATTTTCATCGGTTATTGATATGCTGGGGCGTCTAGGGCCACATCTTCTCTACCTTCTGTGAAAAACATCTAGCACATGTGAACATTTTTCTGACTCAGAGTACAATCACCGTAGGCCACTGTCAACATTTTACGTGTTTTTGAGCACTGAATTCCATTTTTTACACGAAATTTGATGCAAATTCTTAGATCCATTTTTTTTTTCGATAGCAGAAAATAGCCGAACACGCAGAACACTTAACTTTTATGATCCCCACCAGCAAACTGCACATGCTAAACAGCTGAAACTGTTAACATATGTTCGAGACGAGTGTACCAACATAAAAAAGTCCTAATGTAAATTCATATCATTCAACATTCACTTATAATATTTTCGGTTTTTATTCATATACATTTTCTGATGTCAGTACTGGCATTCCATCTGGATGAGATACATTATGAATGAGACACATTATAAAAAATTGCTGAGTAATTTTTATCCAATTGCTTGACATGACCTGTGTGGGATGAAACATTTCTTGTACCGTAAAACTATACGACAGGCTTACTTTGCAACGCTCATTTGCAAATAATAACCGCAACAAAGTAAGGCCACAAAGAAACTCATCAAAACCTATAATAACGATTGAAAAATGACGACAATTTCCAATAATCCAAGGAGGCATATAACTACCCGCCATTAGTGTTTTGTCGGCATCATCCAGTTTATCGTTACTATTAATAAAAGTCAAACCTATTATCCGAGGAGAACAGCTTCTTATTGCCTGTTTCATGTCGCATTAAACTTGAAAATATCAAGAAATTATATCTCAGAGTACCGCCCCTTCAGGCTATTATGGTTACTTTCTTTAAATTTCGTGTATTTTGGTTCGAGAACGATTCCAGATGACGTATGAGCTGAATCGAATTTTCGAAAAGCTGAATGCGAAACTAGTTTTTAAAGTTTGCTTGTTCGCTTCGAGAAGCATTAAGTTAACTCTGAAGACAACATTAGATGAAGTCTAAGATTCATAAAATAAACTAAGGAAAACACTTTTCCCACACCTAACAAATAAATTATCTCTCGACGCGCTTTTCGGAAACCAAGTTAACATCATCAAGTGATGAACAAAACTGAGTTCCTACATCTAATTCAGGTCTATTCATATGCATACATCACCTCAGTTAATGGGGGATCATCAAATGAGTTCCGATACATGAATTTCTAGTATTGTTAATTTGTAATATCACAATTCCTAATTAATATGTTAGTGACTACATGTTATGAACCTACTATTCACCTGTTTTTCATTTCTAATTTTAATTAATACTTTTCTTGAAACGCGTTATTGAAGTTCGCCCAGTTTGACCAACATACGTTCTGTTAAAATACATACAGCTTATTTCGTGAATCTCAGACTGATTCCCTTACCATTATCCACTCTGGAGGGTTGCCCAATATTTGTTGGAGTGTACGAGCAGTTTTGAAAGCCACTTCTATATCTGATTTCTCAAAACTTGGACGAATTCATCAGAGGTTCCAATTCTACCCCAAATGAAATGAACTGTGAAGGCTTTTACGATAAGTATATGTTGGTTAGATTGGACAAGCTAACAAAACCCCTTTCATGGAACACACAGACATATTCAATTTTATAGATGTTCAGTTAGTATTGCCCAATATATTTCGCGAAATAGTTAGAAATGTAACTTTCCAAAGTCTAGATGTAATAGAGTTTGGGATAATAACTTTAAAAAACGACAAAGGTCCTACTCCAAACCCCCATAATTCATCTCTACAAATGTTGAAACAAAGTCGTACCGCTGCGTCGGTAAGTCTGTCCTGTCAATATGAACGCGTTGGACTCAAAAACTACCCAACAAGTTTTTATACCATTTCCATCAATGGACTGAGTGATTCGAGTAAGAGGGCTTTATGTGTATGATTATTCAATGTGTTTTATGAATTGGTAGAAGTATGATGATAATAATCGTGAAAAGTGGAACAGTGGTGCTACCGGGAGCTTTCACTGAAAACGCTGCCTGATCCTTTTGGGATAAGATAAAATGGTTCGCGATACATTGTTTTTCTATAGATCTACAGAGAAGTTCAAAGTCATTGCAAAATTGAAACTATTGCATGATGAAATGAAATCAAGTGGTCTGAAAAACCGGTGCGACACGCATGATCAGGAAAGGTTGCAATTGCAGTAGCTTTGTTTCACGTAGTGAACATTATTGAATATTGGTATACATAAAAACAAAATTTTAGCAAACATGGAACTCAACAAAACGAGTGTTTTTGCCTATTTGGCTAGTATGGTTCATTCAAGTGAAGAAACGGGCTCCAATTGGCTGCATGAGGCACAATCGGCTGAGGAATCATCAGAAGTCAGCTATATATTTGCGGTTTCATTAAAAGAAGACTACAGGTAGCATTACTATGGAAGCTACCTTCTTGATGTCGAACTGCGAAAGAAGAAAGGAGGTTCATTGAGTGTTTCTTACTAATGAAAGACCAAGTTCTGGTGAAAGGACTCTGACAAAGCACATAAACATGGTTTAGACTAGTTGGCCCTCATGAGTATGGTGACAACAGATTTGCTATGTATATTATTGTGGCGACCAACCTATGATACAATAACAAAAAGCAGTTCACAATAGTGTATTTAATGTAAGTCTGGAAAGTATTTGATTTTTAGTAACGTGACGTAGCCAATTGCAAGCATAGGCAACTTTTGGTTGTAGAAAACATCCATATCTAGATATCTGGGTGGATCCTGTTGATGATTTATCCAAGTGCCTTCGAATTGCACATCTGAATACTTTGTAGAATAAGCTTTTGCTTTTGATGTTTGTCATGCCTCTAACTGAAGATAATTTTTTGAGTATTGAATCTTGGATGTAATGAATTTAGTTTCAATGTACCAAAAATAAGGGACGCTTCACGTTTGTATTGTTTTCTCATCACTGGGAATATCGTGATGGTAAGAGCCAATTAGCTCCAAATGACTAATGCCTTATTGCCTCGCTAATACGTCTTCGCAGTTTACTGTAGCTTCCCCCGTAGTGACGATAGAATTGTTAAAGCTCCATCCAAAACTACATTTGTGTAGCTGGCCGCTATTCAAGACTCTCTTTGTTTTTCAATCACTTTTATGTCACTGAAAAGAGTCGATTATTTCAAAATACTACCTGTTCTATATGCAGATGAATAATCCATATATTATAGAATGAAATAATCTGAATATTCATCTGACGACATTAGAAATCAGTTTTTGTGTTAAATAATTAACATTTAAACTTCTGTTTACCTTGCAGACCCTTGTAAGACTTTTGCGCTGCGAATAAGCCATTAGTATTTTGGTCATGTTTTCACAAAGTATTACGCCAAACTATAACTCCATATTTCAGCAAACTTTACTACGAGATAAGTTACAACCGTGAAGTTAGTAACTGGGGTTTCATTCTATAGTTGAATCATGTGGCAGATTTCATACACGACGGATTTTAAATTCAGTATGGTGCAAATAATTGGTACAGAATGAGAAAAATATTTTAATTTCAATGGAGACATTATAAGAGATATTCATAATTATTACCGTTGGAAGTGAAATGAAGTTTTGGGCAGATATGAGGTATGAGACCTCATAGTTGATATGAATCCACTCAATACCATCCTCTTTGATTTTTAATATCTCAATGAAATCTAATAATGAGGAAGAATATACCATTATTATTTTCTTCTGATTTAACACAACTTGTGACCCTACTGATATTTTTTAAACAAAATCTTGGAATAGGTGTTTTTACTTTGCAAGGATTGAAGCATGTCTTTCTTATAGCGGGTCTTTCATTGAGCGCTTCCTATCTTTGAAGTTAAATAAAAGAAAGTGTGTGTGGCATTTGTAGTCATGCGAGGACTTTCGTCCGTACCAGATAGGTCTTGTGAGGACAGTTTATCATGCGAGGACACACACCCCGTCCTCGCAACTTTTGAATTCATTTCAGTATTCTACGCATTATTCCGACCTCAGATGTACCTATAAATCAAAAATAGACGATGTCCTCAGAAGACCATGTCACTATGGACACATATTTCACCAAACACACCGCTAGGCGTGTAACGATCGATTGATGAACACACTCCTACCTAATTTCTGCATATCCTCCGAGGACACACAAATTCAAAAATTCACAGAAATGCAAGTGAGATATCTGCCTGCAATTTATGTGTCGATACGAGGACATCTTCAATATTTGTGTGTAGCTACGAGGACTCTGAATCTATAAAATAGCAAGTGGAATATTTCAAATAACATGACATTTTGTATTGAATTTGTTTGAGGATGCGAGTACCTCAAATGAAATGAATTAGGGTCAATCGCCCAGTGAATGAACAAATAAGGCAAGTTTCAGGTTCACACTGCCAACACGTCAAAACAATAATCACACAAGGGCTGTAAAAGGTAGTACAACATTATTTGGGTGTTTAACATGGCGAGTAACTTTAAAGAACACTATCCCGAAGCCTGATTTTTTTGATTTTATCAACTAATTGAAGAGGTTACCAAAAACCTAGTGAATGAACAGGTTATGCCAATAAAAGAACAAACAAACTCCAGTCAATGAACTGTAATTTATTATCAACGTCAACAAGTTATAAACCGTTACTGGTCGCTATTTAGGTTAGTACTACCATATAGACCTCTGAATTTTCATCATATTTTGGTTCAGGTATTTTTTTCAAAACCTGTTCCTCCTTGTACCAGGCTTGCTCAATTTTAGTAGGCCATATCCAACCTTTTTAATTTTTTTTCTCCATAACATTAATTTCGTACTCTTTATTCTCTTTGTCGGCATCCTCTTGGGTATTTTTTACCACGATAAAGAACCAAAACGTAATCTCCAAGCGAGAAACCTGAAACGAATGAAATACATCTAATTGAGTATTTCAACACGAATATTCTACTTGGTATTACCAATATCTGTTTCGACAGTCACACGTTGTTTGTCTTTAGAAATAATTTCTTTTCGTATCGATTCTCGACGTCGTTTTTTTGTGTTTTTATTTTGCCGTTTTTCAAATTTCTTTTTTCTGTTTAGTATTTTCATTGGTTTTGAAATACATTCTGGAGAATGTTTCTCGTTTGGTGCATTGCCTAGAATTGAAAAATAAATAAATTAAAAAAAATGAATTGTATACCAACTTAATCCTACCTTGACTTTCCGTACTACTCTTTTGGTCTGTGGGCACAGTTTCTGAAAAAACTTCTTTACTTTTCGTTTTCTTCTTAGTTACTTTCGATTTGTTGATGGCCGACATCTTCAAAGTCTTTTCCAATTTGCGACTTTTTATTGCATTTTCCTTTTCAGACTTCTTCCTTTCCTGCTCATTATGATACGCTACCCATTGTTCAGAAGTTATTGCAGAAGGCATTTGGTCACGTGAAGTTCGTTTTCTGGAAGGGACATCTTGCTTTGGCCAATGAAGGTGTTGGCCTCACAAACTGTTCAAGTTTTCATTATTTACCTGGTTGATAATAACGTTGGATATAATATTCATTCCTTTTTCATTGCTACTAATTTCCTGTAATACATTTTAACTTTTCGCCAAAGTAACTTCTGCAGGTATCATATCTCTATTCTCCACAATATCAAACACCATATCAAGAATACTTTTCATGATTTCTGAGCAAATCAATTCATTTTCACATTCATCAGCCAGATCATTCTTGAAATCAGTTGACTATCAGTGTTATTGCATATGTTTTGTTCGACAGCATGGGATTTGCAATATTCATAAAATGAAAGGATGTCATCATTTGCATCCGATGAATTTTTGAATTTGTTTACACCAAAATAGTGTACCAGAACTTTCAAACTCGATTTGTAATCTTCAGGACCTTACTCGCTTACAACTGTTTTTTGGAACACTTCATTTCGTCGGGCAGATATACATTTAGTATAATCGACAGATTCCGCATCTAACGGATATAGTCCGCAACTTTTGAATCCACTAATAATGGTACTCGGTTCACAGGCCCGATCGAATGCTTCTTTGAATAATCCGCAAAAAGTATGCCGTGTTATTGATGTCGTGGTTTTTTGTTCATGAGCACGACATGCTATTTTCCATCCCACTTTCAATGGCCTAAAGATAGCAACGTCACAGGGCTGTAATATATGGGTTGCATTTGGAAAGAGACAATACGGAAAGATCTGTTTTTCGCGACAGAATTCATATACTTCTAGGTTATAATGGGATTTGTGTCCATCAATGAAAAGTATTACCGGAAATTCAGTGCCCTCTTTGATAAGCCAAGGGTAGAAGACGTTGGCTATATACTCAAAAAATATTGCACTGGTCATCCAACCCGAATCAGATCGTCCAATTGACCATCCTTCTGGTACAGAAGCAGCCAATTCCTTGGGTATTCGTTTGTAAGGAAAGACATTCATCGGAGGAACTACCGTTCCACTTGCTGCAAAATTACAAAGAACAGTAATAGATTCTTTTCCTTCCCTGGTGCAAATTCATAGAAATTTCTGAAGTTTTTTCTTGCAGGCCCCAGAACAAGACCTGATTCCATTGATGTTTTAACTCCTGTCTCATTGGCGTTGAATATACGTGAAGGATCATTTATTATTTCCAACATATTCTCATTTTTTTAATGTTCGTAGATCTTCGAACCATTTCCGAATTGCCATTTCGGTAACTGAAGCTCTAATTTTCGAAATTATTTCGGTATTCCGTTTAGGAATGTCGGAGTGTCTTCGCAGAAATAACTGTAGCCACTTTTCTTCCGGTTTATCATCTACGAATTTATTTTCCCTAGGACAGGCCTTTAAAACATTTTGAACAGCGGTTTTGACTTCTTCAGGATGCATAGGAAAGCCGAGTTTGGCTTTGCCTAAAATCCAGTTAGCAAGCCTGTGTTCCTCTTCACTGGTTAGTATGGTAGGAGGGCCCATTTTTCTCTCGATACAGACCTTTTTCGTTAGCTTATTATGAAGAGTTGATTTTGGGATTCCATATTGTAGTGATGCTTTATTTAAACTCATTTTTCCAGCATTAATTGAATTCAATGCCATGGACAGATCGTTTTCTGTGTATTTGAAGCGTTTGTAGTTCGTACTCATCTAGAAATAAAATCCGTTCCATTGAATGAATTCCAGTGAATGAACGGTGTTCATTTACTAGCTGACGGTGAATACGTCGAAACCATACATTCAGTAAAATTATTGCATCAATGTTAGATACTTTTAAAGTTGATTATTGCATATTTTCAAGCCTGCACGAAAATCCAGTTAATGAACCCCCCGTTCGTTCATTGGATTTCAGTAGAAAACGTTATCCAGTGAATGAGCACCCTGAATTTTATGCACAATATGGAGTTTTCAACAAAAAAAGTAATAAAATATTCAAATGCGTACCTTGACATGCATAAAATATCAATTTCATACAACTGAGTCTAACACTTTTGAATAGATATAAAATATCTAAAACTGTCGGGATCGATAACGAAACGTTATATAAAAATGGCGTCCTTCACATCAATTGTTGACACTGTTGTCTTCCATTTGTTGCTTTAGACAGACTAACGAAACACTCTTTGAACAAGCCACTAAATGAACTGCCTAGTGAACATGCGCCCGAAACTTTTGAAAGAATGAACAGCTCTCTTCAAACAAATATATTCTTATTATGCATTGAAGTATTGAACAGTGTTCATTAACTGGGTATTGTTCATTTTCTGGTCGAATGACCCTATATGTATTTTTCAGAAGTTCGTCAATTTGTATGTTGGAATAAAGACACCGTTTATGTCGCATTGGGAGGACTTTTGTGTAGGGTGAGAGTTGGGATACTTATTTGTTCTTGGATTTTTAATGTCTACTAAAAACTGCTGAAGACTGAATGGTTAATATTTTAGAGGAGCATAGTGACTTTCTTAGTAGGGTTGAACCCTGCGGAACTCTCATTGTAACAAAAGCAGAATGTGACTTCATCGAATCCATCATTACCACTTGTATTCTATTTTTTATATATGAGGTAACCCAGTCATTAGCAACTCCCCTGATCCCAATTCTGAGTAGTTACTCCAGGAGTAAGCTATGGTTCACCGTATCGAATGCTCTAGTTAAATCAAAAAATAAGCCAACTGGAATTTGCTTGTTATTGAGACTTGTATATATGCTATTGCGAAGTTGATCTTTGCTGCCTGAAGCCATGTTGGCAATTAAGAATAAGTCCGTGGTACTCGATGAAATTCACCAATCTCAGATAATAACTAGGGTCAATCGCCCAGTGAATGAACGAATAAGGTAAGTTTCAGATTCACACTCCCAACACGTCAAAACAATAATCACACAAGGGCTGTAAAAGGCAGTACATTATTATTTGGGTGTTCAACATGGTGAGGAACTTTAAAGAACACTATCCCGAAGCCTGATTTTTTTTATTTTATCAACTAATTGGAGAGGTTACCAATTGGCCAATGAAGGTGTTGGCCCCACAAACTGTTAAAGTTTTCATTATTTACCTGGTTGATAATAACGTTGGATATAATATTTATTCCTTTTTCATCACTACTAATTTCCTGTAATACTGTTGAATTTCTTATATGATACGCCCCTGTCATGTTTTATGACAACTGTCATGATGACAGAAAAAGAGAGATTGTCAAACAACGATAGTTAGACATGTTGGTTTTTGTAACTCTGTAAAATATACATTCATTAAATATTATATGCAACAGCATTTTCAATTACCAGAACCAGCACAGATTCGAGTGGTAGCGATAGGAGTACAGAAATAAATATACATTTCAACAGCAAGGCACTCCAGCACCACAAGATTAGACATTGGTCCCACGAGACGGATATCTATTATTCAAAGAAGAGGAACAAGGACGGAAGATACAAAGCGGGAGAATCCGTGAGTCCTTTCCGATTCATCCTTCAATCCCTTTCCTTTTTACTATAAACCATTTGCAATAAATGCTGCAAAAATAAATACAAATCAGATCTTCATAAGTATTCAAGCTAACCTAACTCCATATAGATAGGTGATGCTATTCAATTCAAATAATTACAATTCAATTTTTATATAAAAGACAGATTATACGTCACAGTGACGTTGCCTGTCAAAAACAATAATTTAATTCATTCGTTTACTCATTTTACTAGGAACTCAAAACACCATTCATTTCTCACCGAAGCTGGTGAGTTTTTAATTCACACAGCAAATTGAATTCTCCTTTGGAAAATTTGTTAATTCAATGTTTCTCATTTAATAATGTCAGAAGAATTAGGAAAACTAGTAGCCCGCAGGGGTCAAATAAAATCACAATTAACGAGATTCATAGGGTTCATTGAGGATACAGCAAATCATTGCAAATTGACAAAAATTGCAACTCGTTTGCAGCGCATTGAATCCTTTTACGACGAATTCGATAATATCCAATCTCAAATTGAAATATTGGATGATGATTCGTCACAGCATGATGAAAGAAATCTATTCGAAAACAAATATTTTTTTATTGTTTCGAAAGCAAGAGGTCTTTTATGTAAACCTACCCCAGGTGCATCGTCTTTTCATCAAGTCAATGAACCAAATATTAATTGTAATGTAAAACTACTGCAGTTGTCATTGCCTGAATTTAGTGGAACATATGATAAATGGTCTAATTTTGCAGATACCTTTACATCACTTATTCATAGTAATTCCAGTTTGTCCGATATCCAAAAG
The DNA here is from genome assembly GCF_000500325.1 of Leptinotarsa decemlineata. Lineage (NCBI taxonomy): Eukaryota > Metazoa > Arthropoda > Insecta > Coleoptera > Chrysomelidae > Leptinotarsa > Leptinotarsa decemlineata. The sequence continues at coordinate 27,412 of NW_019291912.1, read as the reverse complement.
TTTTACTATCTTCAGTCATGTTTGAAGGATGATGCAGCCAAGGTCATTGATTCCTTGGAGGTGAATGCAGTAAATCTCCAGTGGCGTGGAATTTGTTGAAGAATAGATTCGAGAATAAAAAAATTGTAATTAGAAGTCATATTAAAAATATTTTTGAATCAAAAAACGTTATCAAGGACTCGCATATTTACCTAAGAGCATTTCACAATAATTTTCTGAAACATTACAGAGCATTAAAAAACTTAGGTGAGCCAGCAGAATCATGGAGGACGATATTAATATATTTATTGTTGTCTAAGCTAGATGTGGGTACAAAAAAGGAATGGGGAGTCAAAACTTCAACACAAGTTTCTCCCACAATACAAGAGTTTATTGATTTTTTATCAGCTAGATGTCAATTGTTGGAATCTATTGATAATGAAAATGTCGATGATCTTAAATCGGGATACAAAAATGAGAAATCGTTTATACATTTTTCAACTAGCAATCATCATTGTATTTTTTGTAAGGGTAATCACCTTATTTATTATTGCAAGGAATTCTTGAAACTGTCGACTAGTGTCAGATATGAAGAAATCGGAAAACGTAGGGTATGCACCAATTGTTTACGTCCAGGTCATTCCACTCAAGATTGTTTGAGTAGTTCCTGCCGATCTTGTGCTAAAAAACACAACACTCTGCTTCATTTTGAGAAGGATATATCTTCCAGTGAACAGAAGCTTGGGGAGCAATCTTTCGCATCTTCTAGTCAGTCTTCGATGAACTTCTCAGGCACGTTTAACGATTTACAGGTTCATGCGTCTCATGGCTCCCCATCCACTTCAAATAATAATATTACTCCATCACAGTCAGATCCTTCTGAAGGTCCAATTGTTGCCAACAGCCACAACAGATCAAATCAAAACTCAACAGTTATCAAACAGATCTATCATTTTTGATCATGAACGAGATAACTGATAATATTCCTCAGCGTACTTCTGATAGGAATAAAATACATATTCCTAATCATATATTTCTTGCAGATCCATTATTTTACGAATCCGCGGAAATAGACCTGTTACTAGGTTCCAGTGTATTCTTTGAACTTCTTTGCGCAGGTCAAGTTAAAGTTAACAATCAGCCTATGCTGCAACAAACTTAATTAGGGTGGATTATTGGTGGTCCTCTATATGATCATTTTGGTCATTCTGATTCATTTCTTTGTAATGTATCTACAAAGTTACAAAGACAATTAGAGGCCTTTTGGCTCATTGAGGAATGCCCTAATAAACAAATCTGCCTCACAAAGGAAGAGATTGAATGTGAAAAACATTTCATTGATAACTTCAGACGTGATGCAACTGGCAGATTCATAGTAAAGCTTCCATTGCGTGATAATTATAATGAGCTTGGAGATTCCGTAGAAATGGCAATACAAAGATTTCAATCACTTGAATGTAAGTTTGCAAAAAATAGTTCCATCAAGGAACAGTATTGTCAGTTCATGGACGAATACTCAAGTCTTGGACACATGTCTCCCATTGCATTCGAGAATAATAACAATTTAAAATACTATCTACCCCACCATTGCATATTAAAGGAAACATCTCTTACTACCAAACTGCGCGTTGTTTTTGACGCGTCCGCTAAATCATCATCAGGTAAATCTTTGAATGATATCCTTATGATTGAACCCAGAATTCAGGAGGATATTTTTTCCATAGTTTTGCGAATTCGAATCCATAATACAGTTTTTTCGGCGGATATAGAGAAATGTCATCGACAAATAAAGGTTCATCCGGATCACCAAGATTTCCAAAGAATAGTGTGGAGATCCGAGCCCTCAAAGCCTCTGGCGCACTATGAATTGCATACGGTTACCTACGGTACAGGTCCGGCTTCTTACTTGGCTACGCGATGCTTAAAACAGTTAGCGATTGAAAATCAAAACAAATTTCCTAATGCTAGTAAATCAATAATTCAAGACTTCTACATGGATGACTGGCTTTCAGGTGCGAATAGTTTCAATGAAGCTCTTGCGCTTATTTGTGAAGTGAGTTCAATTCTCGGTAGCGCAGGATTTGTACTAAGGCAATGGATTTCCAACGATCCCCGTATAATAACTCATCAAAACATCAATCAAACTAATAAAATCTAATTCATGATTAAGGATAATCAAACTTCGAAAACGTTAGGCATTATATGGGATACAGTTAATAACAATTTTCAGTTTATAACTAAGGTTCCCATTTATTCGAACTTCACAAAACGTAGAATACTTTATATCATCTCCCAAATCTTTGATCCACTTGGTATTATTGGACCAGTTATAACAACTGCTAAGCTCATTTTGCAGAAATTATGGCAATTGCGAATTGACTGGGATCAAGAATTACCTTCTGAATTACTCACACTGTGGTATGAATTTTATAACAATATTTCCCATGTGAACTCGATCAGGATTTCAAGGCACATTCTTTTACAGGATGCTTGTTATGTACAAATTCATGCTTTTAGTGATGCGCCACAACTGGCTTATGGATGTTGCATATATGTCAGGTCAAGAAACTCATTTGGAGATGTTTCAGTCAAGCTGGCTTGTTCCAAGTCCTATGTTGCTCCTCTAGCTGGAGCTACTATTCCACGGTTGGAATTATGTGGTGCCCTTCTAGCCGCAAAGCTATGCCAACAGGTTATAGAATCAATCAAATTAAACATTGATTGCACTCATTATTGGTGTGATCCAACGATAGTTCTCGTATGGATAAATGCAGATGCCAGTCGTTTAAAAACATTTGTATCCAATCGAGTAGTTACTATACAGAAAATTTATATTAAAAAAAATTGGTTTCATGTGCCAACTAAATCCAATCCCGCTGATATTATATAAAGAGGAATGAGCCCTCAGCAGACAAGTAATTGTTCCTTATGGTGAAACGGTCCTTCTTGGTTGGCTGCAGAGTCTCATTTATGGCCTAAGCGTGTTGATTTTGATTTTTTTAGACTTAACAGAAGTAAAGAATATCAATCTTCTCCTTACGCCTAATATTTCCGATAATATGTTGAGTTGATTTTCTTCCTTTCCAAAAATGATTCGCGTATTTGCATACATTATTCGATTCAAAACAATCACCAGTTGAGGGTGTATTGATAAACTCACAGGTCAACGTTCTCTAAACGAGATTTCCCTGAGTACGCAAACAGTGATCAAAATGGTTCAAGGCCAAGAATTCTGTGTGGAAATTGATTTGTTAAAGCGGAACAAAGCCGTTCATTCTCGCAGTAAATTACGTTGCTCAAATCCATTTTTGTATGAATGTGGAATGATAACAGTAGGCAAACGGTTAGTACATTCTGATTTATCTTTTTCCAATAAACATCCAGTAGTGATTCCAGCCAAACATTATTTCACAACCTTATTAATTAGACATGAACATCATAAAAATTTGCATGCTGGTCCACAATCTGTTCTTTCTAGTATACGCCTGCAGTATTGGCCATTGAACGGAAGACAGGTAGTGCGTAAGGTATTGCGTAAAGGTGTCACGTGTTTTCGTGTTAAACCAATCAATAGTCTCTACAAAATGAGCGATTTGCCCTCTAATCGGGTAACCCCATCACGACCTTTCACAATTATTGGTGTGGATTATTGTGGTCCATATCTCATTGAAGACAGTAAATTTAGGAATAAAAAATTTATCAAATCTTACATATGCATATTCATATGCTTTTCATCAAAGGCTATGCACTTGGAACTCGTAAGCGATCTTACCTCTGAAGGATTTCTTAACGCGCTCAAACGATTTGTTTCAAGACGTGGACTATGTAGTCACATCTATTCAGACAATGCAACTAATTTTATTGGTGCCGAGAATATTCTCAGTGAATCATTTGAATTCTTAGACTCTGGCATTATTAAAAATTATCTAATCCAAAACAAAATAACGTGGCATCATAGTCCTCCCCGTTCTCCTCATTTTGGAGGTTTGTGGGAGTCAGCTGTTCGATTGATAAAGTATCATATCAAACGTGTCATAGCTAATATCAATTTTACTTATGAGGAATTTATTACCATTTCATCACAAGTAGAATGTATTCTTAATTCACGTCCCTTACTTCCCCTCACGGATGATCCCAATGATTTGGAGCCATTAACGCCAGCACAATTTCTGATCGGCAGCAGTCTGCTAGCAGTACCCAAAAGTAGTGTTCCCGATAATCGCAGCACCCATGCGTCTAGATATAATCACTTGAAGCTCATGATACAGCACTTTTGGTCCAGATGGAAAAAGGATTATTTGCACAACTCGCAGCAGAGGACTAAATGGCAGTATCAGTCTCCATCCAAAATAGCGATAGGGTCTCTTGTGATCCTACTGGAAGGAAACACCCCTCTGTACTCTGGAGAATGGGGCGCATTAAGCTACTGCATCCAGGTGATGACGGTGTGGTACGAGTTGTAACCGTAAAAACTACTAGTGGCGAAATGAAGCGTGCTTTAAGTTAAAAATTGTGATTTGTTTTGATTGTTAATATTTCATTTGCATTTTCAATTAATTCGAAAGTTCACGACTTTTCAAGGCGGGAACATATGTTGAATTTCTTATATGATACGCCTCTGTCATGTTTTATGACAACTGTCTTGATGACAGAAGAAGAGAGATTGTCAAACAACGATAGTTAGAAATGTTGGTTATTGTAACTCCGTAAAATATACATTCATTAAATATATGCAACAGCATTTTCAATTACCAGAACCAGCACAGATTCGAGTGGTAGCGATAGGAGTACAGAAATAAAGATGCACTTCAACAGCAAGGCACTCCAGCACCACAAGATTATACAAATACATTTTCACTTTTCGCCAAAGTAACTTCTGCAGGCATCATATCTCTATTCTCCACAATATCAAACACCCTATCAAGAATACTCTTCATGATTTCTGAGCAAATCAATTCATTTTTACATTCATCAGCCAGATCATTCATTAAGATCGTATCATCGGGATAGTTAAATTCACTCATATCATTTATTGGATCATAAATTATTCCGTTAATTTCTATAGGGAGATCGTTTAAGAAAGACTCTGAAAGCAATTCTGACTGTTTGGTATTTGTTTCTCTTGAAATCAGTTGACTATCAGTGTTATTGCATATGTTTTGTTCGTCAGCATGGGATTTGAAATATTCATAAAATGAAAGGATGTCATCATTTGCATCTGATGAATTTTTGTGATCTATTCATCTATTATATGCGATATAGGAAAGCAAATTATGTCACTTACAGTTCTTAAAGAATTTCATCTATTCCAGGCGTTGGTGTTTTTGTCGTTTTCATAATTATATATTTCACTTCAATATAGTATATAAAGGTAGTGGATCTAATTTTTCTATTCAGCAACCAGGGTGGTGAGTCGGGATAAAAAGTCAGATCTCCTGGACTGGAATCTATTCAGGGATGATCGTTTGGAGCACAGGATAACACCTACCCATCAGGGCTCGATCCGGGTGACAAAGATGACTTGAGTCAAGTTTAGTAGGCCCCAAACAATCTAGGGGTGGAAGAACAAGCCCTAGGAGAAAACAACCATAAAAAAAGAATAACAAAGATTTTCGACCATCAAGAAGTGGAAAAATGAAAAAATTGAACTTACGTGGAAGGAGGGTGGCTTGAAACGTAGCTGCCCTACGCAAGGACAGAAGACAAAATGCCGGTAAACACAAAAAAATATCCGATTAAGTCGATAGCTAGAGGAGTTAAAAAAACTAACTTAACGGAATGATTTCAACAAGAACTGTACAATTCACTAATTACTTCCTCAGCACAAATTTCACGTCTTGAGAAATTATTCTCAAATTAGAGAAGAACAAAACAAAGTTTTGTTCTTATCTAGACTCGAGCCGACACCGGCACAAGTGATATTTCCACCTACATCGAGTAGGATGTGTTTTTTTAATTTTTTTCCTTCCTTTTAGTTCAGTATATTCATAAAGAGATAGTCCCTTAGAGTAGATAACCCATATGGCAAGAATGTGTTCAATAAGTGGTGTTCATAAAGCAATAATGAAACCAAAACAATTGTATTTGAATTATGAAAATTTTGAACACGTAACATCCCCCATCAACCCCCAGGAGAATTGCTCCGTAATTCTCTTTAAAATTAATGGGATAACCTAAACTATTCGTCATCAGATTCAGAGTCAGGAGGTTTTGCTTTTAAATCTTTCACACGTCATAATCCTTTCGGGCAATCATCTTTGTCGGCTAACTCATATGTAGTTGGGCTCAATTTATTTTCAACCTCGAAGGATCCTACGAATTTTGGGGCCAGCTTTGCAGTGAAGTTATTTGTGGCATCCGACAGAACAAAATTCCTTCTGTACACCCAGTCATCAATTGTATAAATAACTGGACGATGCCTCAGATTGTAACGATTCTTTGAATCCTTATGGGTCTTGGCGATTCGTTTTTGTACATCCTGATAAACCTGAACAATCTGTTTCGAACGTAACAGTAAGTCCTGTGGGGTACTGATTGCAAAATCTGGAAATGTATGGAAGTCGCCAGAACCAACGTACTCCCTAGAAAAATTTATAAAATATGGAGTTAGTCCAGTGGTTTCATGAGTCGAAGAGCGAATGGCACAACCAACTTTGGGAAGAAGGGCATCCCAGTTCTTGTGATTATCTATTATATAAAAACGCAACATGGTTTTGAGTACTCCATTCACTCTCTGGACGGGATTTGATTGAGGGTGATAATTAGGAGTGTAGAATAATTTCACTCTGTAGGATTCACACAATTTTGAGAATGAGGTACTACGGAACTGGACTCCATTGTCACACTGTAAATACCTAGGGCATCCAAAGACCAGAAAAATTTGCCCTTCGACTATCTTTGTCACTGCGGAAGCAGTGGCTGTACGAATAGGAAAGAAAAGTGGGAACTTGCTGAATACATCCATTATAACTAATACAAATTTATAACCTGCCGAGGAACGTGGAAAAGGTCCGAAAAGATCGACACTTATTGTTTCCCATGGTTTCGTAACTTCTTGTAACATTCACCAACATACCGCGCAACATCAGATCGCATCTTTGACCAATAATACCGTCTTTTAATGCTCTCATAGGTTTTTTGAAAATACCTCCATGTCCTGAGGACATCTGGTCATGATTTTCTTTCAATATGGCCAGTCTCCGAGTTTTTGGTACCACAATCTTCTAAAATTCGCTATCGTCTCGCAGGTTTGGATATGAACATTTCACATACTTGAAAAGTAATTTGTTCTGACATCGCCAAGCAGGATAATGCAAGGGATGTGCTGAGACTTTTTCTCGTAGAGAATCATACCAACTATCTTCTCTATTCCTTGATAAACCTTGATTGGTGAAGAGAGGATCGATACTGGTAATTTCAGGGACTGAACGACTCAACACATCGGGTACGACATGATCTCGTCCTTTTTTGTGGACAACCTCGAAATTGAATTATTGTAATCGAAGAGTCCAACGAGCCAAGCGGCCTGTGGGTTCTCTAAGATTATGTAACCACACCAAACTATAGTGGTCAGTAATGATCTCAAACGTATACTCTTCGAGATATGGTCGTAACTTCTCACATTCGTAAATGACGGCAAGTAATTCTCGCTCTGTGGTGGAGTAGTTTTTTTCGCTTCTAGAGAGAGACCGAGATATGCAACAAATCACATCATCATGCTCCTGCGAAAGAACCGCACCGATTCCATAAGCGGAAGCATCAGTTTGAACAATAAATGGTTTGGTGAAGTCTGGACAAGTGAGAACTTATTAAAATACATATAGATTCAATTATAAATAAGAATATATAGTGGAAAGCAGACAATTGAACTTACCATAGTATCAATTGGAAAAATTGGAGTAGAAAGAAGAAACATCCAGATCAATTCACTGCACCAAAAGGAAAAATTCAAGGTATTTAGAAACCATTTATAAAACTCAAACCGCCATCACTGAACCTGTTTACTGATAGAAGGAATCCAGGAGAGACATTTCAATTTCTCTGTCCTACGAATTTTGGGGCCAGCTTTGCAGTGAAGTTATTTGTGGCATCCGACAGAACAAAATTTCTTCTGTACACCCAGTCACCAGTTGTATAGCTAACTGGACGATGCCTCAGATTGTAACGATTCTTTGAACCCTTATGGGCCTTGGCGATTCGTTTTTGTACATCCTGATATACCTGAACAATCTGTTTTGAACGTAACAGTAAGTCCTGTGGGGTACTGGTTGCAAAATCTGGAGACGTATGGAGGTCGCCAGAACCAACGTACTCCCTAGAAAAATTTATAAAATATGGAGTTAGTCCAGTGGTTTCATGAGTCGAAGAGCGAATGGCACAACCAACTTTGGGAAGAAGGGCATCCCAGTTCTTGTGATTATCCATTATATAACAACGCAACATGGTTTTGAGTACTCCGTTCACTCTCTCGACGGGATTTGATTGAGGGTGATAATTAGGAGTGTAGAATAATTTCACTCTGTAGGATTCACACAATTTTGAGAATGAGGTACTACGGAACTGGACTCCGTTATCACACTGTAAATACATAGGACATCCAAAGACAAGAAAAATTTGATCATCGACTATCTTTGTCACTGCGGAAGCAGTGGCTGAACGAATCGGAAAGAAAAGTGGGAACTTGCTGAATACATCCATTATAACTAATACAAATTTATAACCTGACGAGGAACGTGGCAAAGGTCCAAAAAGATCGACACTTATTGTTTCCTATGGTTTTGTAACTTCTTGGGGCTCACCTAAAAAGCCTGCTGAAGAACGAAGAACAGGTTTATTTGATAAGCAAACCTTACATTTACCAATATACCGCGCAACATCAGACCGCATCATTGGCCAATAATACCGCCTTTTAATGTGCTCATAGGTTTTGAAAATACCTCCATGTCCTGAGGATATCTGGTCATGATTTTCTTTCAATATAGCCAGTTGCTCGTTCCGGCAAAATTGACATTTTTCTTGAGAGAGCGTCAATCCTGCAGATAATAGTTTTTGGAATATTATCTCTAACACTTCAAGGTGTTTCTCAAACGTTTCTGTAACGACGATAATGTCGTCCAAGTAGACAAATGAATACGGTTCCATTTCTGTACCAAATAAACGGTCTACAAGACGTTCCCAAGTGGCAGGGGCGTTTGTCAACCCAAACGGCATTTTCTTAAATTGATACAAACCACGTCCGGGTACTGTGAAGGCAGTTTTATTCCTCGAATCCAAAGCTACTGGAACTTGCCAATATGCCGAGCGAATATCGAGTGAACTCAAGTATTTTGCATTGCGTAACTTATCCAGGATCGTAGCAATGTAAGGAATGGGATAAGCATTTTTTTTCGTGACACGATTCAATGCCCGATAATCTACACAAAATCTCCATTTATCATTACCTTTGGGCACCAAAAGAACCGGTGAAGACCACGCTGAATCGTAGTGCTCAATAATATCATCTCTGAGCATGATTTCAATTTCCTCATCGATACGTTTCTGTACCGCTGGTGAATAACCATAAGGTCTAAGCCTAATTGGTTCCCCTTCTGTAATAATTTTGTGTTCTATCAGATTGGTACAACCAATCTTATTACCCATTAACCCAAAATACTTCTCAGTTAACTCCTTCAGAATTTTTCGTTGGGAAGCTGTCAGTACATCCAGAGCCACTAAAGAATTGACACAAGCAACATCTGGAGAGGAACTCTGAAAGGACCAACAATTTTTCCGTAAGTCGGGAATTATANAGTTATGCGCTCTAACACGTAATTATAATATTGTGAAATATCTAGTACTAAATATTTATTCCCAATAATTTTGGAATATCCACATTGAAGGAATATTAAAATATGTATTCGCGCGCCGCTGTTCTAGGGGCGTAGCTACTACCGCAAACTTTCTCTGATTATTCTATCGCGCCTGAATTCAGTCAACTAGCGATGATCTGACGTGAATAATTTGCCTAACTGAATGCAAGTTGTGTTCCGTCTCCCTGAATGGAGTGGCTTGGCCTGCCTTATAAATGAGGCCAACCTATATCTCACCTTGGGGGACATCCAGTATATTCACCTTAGACTGAACACTTGTTACCAACTGTTCGACTGGACATGGTGATACAGTGGAATCAGATTTTTTTTACCTGCTCCCAATGAATCAATAAGAGGAGCATCTAATAAGTGTGACAACATTTCTCTGTTGGAAGTCGGTTCTATTACTGGGAGTGTAGGATTAGGTTGGTCTAGAATTGAACCTTGGTTTTCCGGGTTCAGGACTTCTGATAAACTGTTCTGTCTTATTGACTCTTCTAATTGATCAAGGAGTTCCGCGGCCCTTGTTATCATTTGACATTTCAATTCAATAAAATCTGTCGAAATTACCCGATTCAACCGCCCTATTACATGGAAAATCCGAGTTCGTACTTTCGCATATTCATTCGCTGTATTATTGAAGTCAAAATTTTTCACGATACTATTCAAATCCTCAATTTTAGATTCACAAATTTGAATTTCATTATTTGGGTCTAATCCTTCTACTGAATTGGTCAAAAAATTACCTGATTTCTCTAACTTAAAAAATATTCTCAATCGTTTTCGTTTATCATCGACAGAACCATCACTTACCGCACCTCTTAATAATAATTCATATGAAAGTTCATCAGATAATAATCTATTGATTTCCATATTTCACTGAAAACTAATATTACTCAGATGAAAAAAAAAATTCTCCCGATTTCTAGAAAAAAAAGAAAAAAAAAGGAATGCAAAAAAAATCGAAAGATCAAGCACAAAAGTAAGACTCCTCCGTATGTTGAAAGAAAAAGTGAAAAAAAAACTACCCAAATAATTTCCTGAAACCCCTGTACAATCAAAGGACAAAACCCCAACGAATAGGGTTAGTGAATGCCTTTTGAAACACTTATCACTTCAAGACAAAAATAAAAACATAAAAACGGTAACGATACTTACGAAGTACCCTGTATTATGAAAAAAAATACTTATAGGTGATGTAATGAAGTAATAACTGGCTAGAAAATCGTTATTACTATGCCTAAAAATACTTATTATTATCAAGAGTAATGCAGCTCAATACTCTTCCGAGAACCCCTGTATAAAGGAAAGAAAAAAAATGACGAAGGTCAGTGATTAGTCCATACAAGTGAGGGGGCTTACTGTGGTGTGATGTTAGCGACGATCTTTCCTTGTCCGAAAAATAGACTTGGCGTTTTTTCAAAATTTGGTACAACTTCCTTTCGATTGATTCAGTAGGGTCCCGTACGATCTTTGTGTATCGTCCTTCCTGAAGAACCTCATCGATCTTCTGTTCGTAGAGAACGGGATCCATTACCACAGTAGCGTTTCCTTTATCTGCAGGTAGGATCTTGATGGTGTTGTCTCTACGTAGGCCGCTTAGAGTTCTACGTTCTTCACTGTTGATGTTAGATGTTGGAACACGATCCATCTGTTCTCTAATTTTCCATCTGAACTCTTCTGCCTCGGTCTGGTCAATAAGGGAACTGGTGGATTCCACTGCAGTAATTATCTCCAAAATGGGCACAGATGTTGGCGTAATGGCAAAATTCAGGCCTTTCCTCAACAAGGATTCCTCTATTCCCGTGAGCGGGCGGGAACTCAGGTTGATGGCATTGGAGGCTTCATAGTTGTCCTGTTTCCGCTCTGTATTTGGGCATTGTTTCCTCACAAGCCTCCAATGGGTAATTTGCCCAAATTCAGAATTTGTCAAGCCAAGATATTTTCCAATGTTGGAATTGATTTCTGTGGTCCCTTTTCTATAAGAGCCTCTCGTTTGCGAGGAGCCAAAATACTGAAATCCTAGGTCTGTTTATTCATTTGTTGTGCAACAAAAGCTGTTCATCTTGAACTTGTATCAGATATGTCCTCCGAGGCCTTTCTGGCTGCTTTACGTAGGTTTATTGCCCGAAGAGGCACCTGCTTGAACATATACTCAGATTGTGGTTCTAATTTTATAGAGAGTGAGTTATATTTACGTCAGAAATTTGCAAAATCCGCTAGATCTCATGGCATTTCAATCCTCCTTATTCTTCTCATATGTGCGGAATTTAGGAGGCTAACATCAAATCTTTCAAAACTCATCTCATACGTATCGTTGGCAAACAAATTCTCACATATGAGAAATTCAACACCGTAATCATTCAGATAGAGTCAGTGATGAATTCCAGACCATTGTGTTTTATTAGTACAAACCCTAATGATTTGGCAGTGATTAGATCTGCTCATTTTCTGACATTGGAGCCTCTTTCAGCTTAACCGGATCCTGATGTATGTCATTTGACAATCAGTCGTTCAAATAGATGGCAATTATTACAAAGACTTCATCGTGACTTCTGGAAACGATGGCGCCTTGAATACTTACATACTCTACAACAAAGATATAAATGGACTAAACCACTTGAAACTATTACTCCAGGAACCATGGTTGCTATTAAAAATGATAATGCTAATCCTTTAGATTGGCTAATGGGCCGAGTAACTGAATTAACTTTAGGTACTGACGGGGTCCCTCGTGTTGCTATTGTAAAAACTACAAAAGGTCTTATTAAAAGACCTTTAGTTAAATTATGTCCTCTTCCTGATTACGATGACTAGTTCTGAAAATTCGCTAAGTATTTTCAGGGGGGTGGGAAATGGTTCATTACCAAACATTAAATTTTTATTCCTTTTTTTTTTTGGCGTGAGGAGCATGCGTGGATTATTGATGTGAACTGTAACAACAAATAAACTTAATTAAGACATCAATTATCCATTCCTCTTTAACAAATAAAGAAAATAATCAAAGTGCGTTTGGCACTGAGTTAATAGTAAGAAAAGAAAAAGAATTGAAATAAATATCTATTCAAGTCATTGTAAATATACAACATAAACAAAGGTTTAAAGTGTGCGTGGTCAGCATGCTAACCATGGACACCAAGTACGTATGATACGTACATACGTTTGGAGAACATCCTCGACGAACAATCGTTCTGTCAGGTAGTACTCACATTGGGCCGGGGGGAAGGGCGGAGCTGTGAAGAATTCCTCGTGTATGAACCTAAGGAAGGCGTCAGCTGGTGTGGGGACGGGTCCGGGTGCAAGTATTTGGCATAAACCTGCGTCTTCATCCTTCGCGCAGAACATGAGTGGTTGACCAACTAAGTCTGTCATCTTCGGGAATGGGCATTGGCGGTATCTATCCGCTGTCATATCCATTAATTGTCGATAATGACCAACGATCTGGGGATCGAGTTGGCGCCAATCTTCTGGGGGGGCGGGGGCTGGAGAGGGACGTAATTCGTATCGAATACCGTTCCACTGGGCGTAGTAGGTGCCAAGCGCATACATTAGTTCACCGATGGGTTGGGGAACTGGTATGGTTCTGGCGATGCGTACTGCATTCTCAGGTCGTATACCTGTTGAACCTTCTACTAGATCTTGGAGGCGTTTCAAGATTAGAGTCCTAATCATGCGTCGAAACTGTTCCAGTGTGATGGGAACATCGACGATTCCGCCAAGAGTTCGTACTAATGTCATGTACGTTCGGTTGATAACACGATTCAGTAAACCGGGGTTTACATCAAGGGTTATGACGCGACGTCTCGACATGAGTCGTCCGAACTGGAGTTTGAGTTCGGGGTTGCTTAGCACTGGGACGAGGGCAACGGGTGGCTGCGCAACGGGTGCTTGAAGCGGGGGAGGGGCCTGGGCTGCGACTTGCGGCTGTGGGGCTGGCGCAACGGGGTTCGGCGGTAGGGGCGCCGTTTTTACACCCAATCACGACGACGAAGGTTTTTCGTCTCTCTGCTCCTCTCCTTGAATATATTTCGGAACGACAAATTCGAGGAAAACAAAAAAAGAGGACAGGATCGGCATGAGTAGATTTGAATAGTAGGAATAAGTAGTAGGATTTCATCAAAGTAAGGTTCTTGAAAAACAATTTAAATTATTTGCCCGCATAAATTGTAAATGCACCCTAAACCATATTTACAAGTGTGAAACAAAAATAATGAAAGAAAAAAAAAAAGAAATAAAAATTTAATGTTTGGTAATGAACCACTTAGTATCTTATAGAAATTATTTGATTCTTTCCATACCGTCATTCAATTTCAAATATTGTATTTTTCATTTTCCCAAAACCGTCAAAACTCTATGGAACATATTCAAATAATATCTAATTCAATCAAAAAAACGTTTGAACCATTCAATAGCTGAAGGATACATTGAAATTTCCCTCTCATAATATCTTCGAACATTTCAAAAGGTATTTCTTGTTCAATACAAGCACAATTTCATCGAAAGAGATTGCTTCAGAACTTATGCTAAACCAAAGAAAGGCACAAAACCTTTTGATGCCAGTTATTTTCAGAACAAACATTTGAATAAAATGCCGTTATTTATGAAACCGCACATGATTTCGGTGTTTTCTGAAATGTGTTTATTTTAATGACTATATCAAACACATGTCAGCAGTAAAGAAATTCACTGTAAACCAAAAAACATTCATTTTTGTCGAAACACATGAACTGGCAATCACTCCATGTCTAGGATTCTTCACAGTCCATACTCTCCACTGTTTGTTGGACCCTATCATCACTGTCATCCCCAAGTCTAAAACAACTACATTCTTCCCAGTCCATTCTCTCCACTGTTTCTTCGTTGATATCCTGGAGGAGGTATTCTGTTAATCGAGGAATTCAGTGAGTCCTCCGTCATATCACACTGCACTATATTCAAGGTGTAAGTAACCAATGTACCTTTAAGCCTCATCTCAAAATTTGAAAATTAGGAAGTGTTTGTTGTTGATTTTTGTCCCTGAACCGAGTGCAACTCTCCAAGAAGTTACTTTCTCTTTTCGAAAATTCTTTATTCAATGCATCTAAGAAGTCTTGATATGTCTCTTCTCCAGAATCATTGACTGTCACATTGGTCTGGGCTCTCCCCACTCTCCGAGCGGTCCTCAACTTACTGATGGGCACTTCAGCAAGATTGACATCTGACCTTCCTTGGTCGAAAGTCAGCCTGTAGGTGCTTTTACTTTCCAATCTAATGTTTTCTTTTTTCGTGAATTTCCTAATTGAATTTTTGCATGGGGTCCCCAAAAACTAACCGGAGAAGAGTGTCTCCGGAGAAGAGTGTCTCCGGTTAGTTTTAATACTTACCGGAACCGTCTGATAGTCACCCTCGGGGGTGGTCACTGGTTCTGCTTCGTTGGCCTCTTGTGTTTGTCCCTCTCTCGGAATATGGGATCATCCCTGTTCAATGCATTGTGTAGATCGCGACTGCTAGTATCTGTCAACTTGCGCGTGACTAGTTGATCTCACCAGTAGAGCTGTGTCGTCCGCGTAGTAGTAAAGTTGTTCTCAGGCTTGGGCACGTCTACTGTGTATACCGAGAAGAGGTGTGGCGCAAGGATTGCCCCTTGTGGGGCCCCTGCGTCCAGTAATTGCATGGTTAAGAGTTCTTGTCCTATTCTACAGTGGTATTGCCTGTCAGCTAGAAAAGTGTTAGGATCTGAAACCCAACTTATAATCTGGTAAGATTCCCAATTCGCTGGTTTGGTCCTCTAATCTTTTCAGGATGACACGTTCTGCCACTTTGCTTAAGGAAGGGGCTAAGCTGATTGGCCGATAGTTATGTGGGAATAGGTGGTTCTTCTTTGGCCTTCGCTGACCTAAGACTTTGCCTCATGGTTTCGTTTCACGTCACGTTTCACTAATATTCTACCAATCCGGTCTGGGACATTTTTGACAGAAAAAGAAAGCTTCTCCCTCAACAGGCCTAGCTGGGGTTGCGTTGGTGTTCTCTGTTCTGGGTCGTATGACCTGCTTGAATTCTCTTTCGCACTACCCATTACGTTTGAATGCTTTTTCAGGTGATTTAGTCCTTCAGGCGGGCCCTCAGGTTCACAGATTTGTCGTGTTCTTTCAACCAACATTTTGATTACCTCTCTCTTTTGTTGTGGCTGGCGGTTCCAGTTTTTGTTCGTGTAATTGTCTGTGTGCGATGGTTTGCTGTACACTCGGTGGCCCAATGTACCGTCTTGACGTCTGTTCACATCCAAGAAGGCTAGGGTTCCTTGGGTTTTTCGTTCCATTGTGAACTGGATTATTGGATTGAGCGAGTTAAGATGCAGTAGAAAATCCGTTAGTGTATCTTCCCCATCTCTCCATAATACGCGTCAATGTAACATAGCCATCGGTATGGTTTTACGGCCCCTTGCTCTAAGGCTTGTTATTCGAAATTTTCCATAAAAAAGTTTGCCATCGCCGGACTTAATGGATAGCCCACTGCAGTACCGTCTGTTGTTTGTTTGTAAAACACTCTATCCCACTGAAAATAGGTTGATGATAAGCAATGTGTTGTGAATCTTTAAAGAGCTTTTATGAGCAAAAGATTTTGAACAAATTTCATACTTTGGTCCATCTCCAGTATAAATTCCATTATGTTTGGCCATTGTCAGATATACTTGATATCCAGTCTAACTGCAGGATTGAAATTTGGTAAAATATGCCACATTACATTGTTCAGCTGATGAAGGATACCAGGACGATGAAAACTTTAGATTAGTACTGACGTGATTCTGATCTGTACGTCAATAAAATAGCATTTTTTTCTGATGAGAGTATTTCTAGACATTGTTTCATGATTGTGCAGGGTAGAAAATAACATATTTATTCACCACTGAAATGTATTCGGATTATGTGGAACTGAGAAAGTAATCAGCTTTGCCACACTATTCTCAGATTGACACGACAGATTTGTCGTGTTCTTTCAACCAACATTTTGATTACCTCTCTCTTTTGTTGTGGCTGGCGGTTCCAGTTTTTGTTCGTGTAATTGTCTGTGTGCGATGGTTTGCTGTACACTCGGTGGCCCAATGTACCGTCTTGACGTCTGTTCACATCCAAGAAGGCTAGGGTTCCTTGGGTTTTTCGTTCCATTGTGAACTGGATTATTGGATTGAGCGAGTTAAGATGCAGTAGAAAATCCGTTAGTGTATCTTCCCCATCTCTCCATAATACGCGTCAATGTAACATAGCTATCGGTATGGTTTTACGGCCCTTGCTCTAAGGCTCGTTATTCGAAATTTTCCATAAAAAAGTTTGCCATCGCCGGACTTAATGGATAGCCCGCTGCAGTACCGTCTGTTGTTTGTTTGTAAAACACTCTATCCCACTGAAAATAGGTTGATGATAAGCAATGTGTTGTGAATCTTTAAAGAGCTTTTATGAGCAAAAGATTTTGAACAAATTTCATACTTTGGTCCATCTCCAGTATAAATTCCATTATGTTTGGCCATTGTCAGATATACTTAATATCCAGTCTAACTGCAGGATACCAGGACGATGAAAACTTTAGATTAGTACTGACGTGATTCTGATCTGTACGTCAATAAAATAGCATTTTTTTCTGATGAGAGTATTTCTAGACATTGTTTCATGATTGTGCAGGGTAGAAAATAACAGATATTTATTCACCACTGAAATGTATTCGGATTATGGGGAACTGAGAAAGTAATCAGCTTTGCCACACTATTCTCAGATTGACCAATATAGCTTGAGAATTTTGCCGAGTCAGTGATACCGTACACATGAGTATATTTGTGTATATTGAATTTGTTCCATTTTTGTGTTGAAGCTAATTAAGAGATATATTAAAAACAATAGCCTATCTGATTATTGTCTTGGTATCTAATAAAAATTAATTTGAATAGTTATTCGTTTTTGTCGAAACTGGAAACCACTACATGTCTAGAATTCTTCACAGTCCATACTCTCCACTGTTTGTTGGACCCTATCATCACCGTCATCTCCAAGTCTAAAACAACTACATTCTTCCCAGTCCATTCTCTCCACTGTTTCATCGTTGATGTCTTGCAAAACCTGACCTGTGGGTGGTATTCCGTTAATCGAGGAATTAACTGAGTCCTCCGTCATAGCGCACTGCACTATATTCAAGGTGTAAGTAACCAATGTACCTTTAAGCCCCTTCTCAAAATTTAAAAATTGGGAAGTGTTTATTGTTGATTTTTGCCCCTGAACCGAGTGCAACTCTCCAAGAAGTTACTTTCTCTTTACGAAAATTCTTTATTCAATGCATAAAAGAAGTCTTGATATGTCTCTTCTCCAGAATCATTGACTGTCACATTGGTCTGGGCTTGTGTTTTTGATTTATTGTCCCTAAATGTTATGCAACTTCCAAAAAGTTACTTTCTCTTCTTGAAAATTCTTCATTGAATGCATACAAAATGTCTTGATATACTTATTCTTCCGATCATTTGGTCTGGGCTTGTGCTACTGGAGGAAAATTTTCATATTTCGAAATTTTGTCGAAAGTCAGCCTCTAGGTGCTTTTGATTTCTAATCTAATGTTTTGTATTTTCGTGAATTTCCTAATTGAATTTTTGCATGGGTTCCCCAAAAACTAACTGGAGACGAGTTTCTTTATATCGCGAGCAAGTGTTGTTTTACAGTGAATCTGAAATGAAGTGAATTTTAAATAACTAACAATTACTAACTAACAATCGTTTATTTCAAATTTTTTCAAGTTTTTAACAATTTTTTTGTGTGTGTGTGTTTGTGTAGGACCCTGCTATAGGCTTATGCCTCTTCAGGGTAAGTGGGTTGTGTGTGTGTGTGTGTTCTGTTGTTTTTGTGTTCCAGTTTTCTTCGGTGTTTTTAGGTTGATCCATGTGGTAGTCCGGGTTCGTTGCGGTGGTCAGTGGTCCAGATGTTGGGACTCGGTACGGGTTTTTTGGGCTGGGTTTGTGTGTGTTGGGATTTCGGTTCTTTCCGGGACGCTGCTATCAGGTATCCGCTATCTGTATACCAGTGGGAAATCCTCTAGGATGAAGTTCCTGAAATCTTTGGTTGATTGGTGTAGTATTTATGAGGTTGTATAGGTCTAGGGAAGGGTATCGGTAGTGCAGGTTGTGTATGTTACGTAGTATTCGTCTCTCGGTCGTGAGGATGCGGTGGGACAGTCTCGGAGGGAGCGTACATTATATCATTGCTTTGTAGTCAAGGACTGGTCTTATAAAGGTTTTATACGTATGAAGCAGAGTTCTACTGTCGCATCTCCCAAGCTTTCCTCTCAGAGCCTTTAGTAGGTTAGCTCTCTTCCGGACTCTGTCCAGCGTCTCTGTCAGGTCGATTTCCCAGTTGAGGGTCCTCGTGAAGGTGACCCCCAAGCAGGAAACCGAGTCCTGGAGTATGAGGTTTCCCCCCAAAAGTCTGAGATTTAAGTTGTCCGGGTTTAGTTTGGGACGGGTAGAGGTGTTAGGATGTCGGAAGAGGATTGTTTGGGTTTTTGTGGGGTTGCTTTTGATACGCCATTTGTTGCACCACTGCTCGAAATGGTCGATCATATTTTGGGCTTGAATTTGCAAGCGGAGGGTGTTGGGGGCGGAGGAGTATAGGATGGTATCGTCGGCGTATTGAAGGATTTTATGGGTTGTGGGAACATCATGTGCATAGATGAGAAATAGGGAAGGGGCGAGGACTGATCCCTGGGGGACTCCGGCTTTTGGGGAGAAAGGGGTGGATAAGGCTTCGCCGACTTTGACGCGGATATGTCGGTTGGATAAGTAGAGGCTACTAGTCGGATAAAATGATGAGGCAGATTGATTTGGATAAGCTTCCAGATCAGGCCCGCGTGCCGAACCTTGTCGAAAGCCTTTTGGATGTCTAAGGAGATTGCAATGGTGCAGAAGGATGCATTGATATTTTGGGATATGTGAGTGTGTAGTTCGACTAGTGCGGTCCTGAAACCATGTTGATAGGGAGGGATAATGTTGTGGAGTGTGAGGAAGTCGTTCAAACGATTAGTCATCAAACGTTCCAGCAATTTTCCAAGGCAGCTAAGCAAGCTGATGGGTCTGTAGGAGTCGGGATGAGTAGGATCCTTGTGGGGTTTAGGGATTAGAATTGTGTTAGCCTGTTTCCAGGCGTTTGGAAAGTAGGCGTGTGCGAGGCACGCATCTAGGATGTGTTTGATGAATGGGATTGCTGAGACGGGGAGGTTTTTCAGAACACGGCGGTTAACCGAATCTGGTCCGGGAGCGGTATTTCTACCACTGTGGATGGTATTGAGGATGTCTTCCTCGCTGAATGGGGATCTTAAGGGACAGTTGGCGTCGAGGGGGATTTGACCTGGGTGCCTGCCCAACTGCGCTGGCACCTGTTTGTGAATGTGGTTAAGAAATAGGTTGTCGAAGTGTGGGTCTTTAGGAAGACGAAAGGTGTTTTCGAGATTTTCACGGAAGGCTTCGGCTTTGTCGGGAGGGGTGGAAATGATGTTACCGTCAATCACTAGGCGACTGTCGGTTTTCCGTTTTTGTCCAGTGAGGACTTTGAATTTGTTCCAGAAGGCCGTTCCATCTCGGTAGTCTAGTTTTTTAGTCTCCTCAATCCACCTTTTCTGGGTGAATTGGTTGATGAGAAGGCGTATTCGAGCGTGAAGACGGTTCCACTCGGTTTTAAGGACAGGATCTCTGGTACGGAAGAAAGTTCTATATAGTTTGCGTTTGATTTTGATGAGGTTAATGAGGAAAGGGAGAAGTGGGGATTGATCTATTCGTCGGGTGGTGGTAGGAGTGGATAGGTCGTCTGACTCTGAGATGATTTTTTGAATTGATTCAATTTGGGTGTCAATTTGTCTAGAATGGTTCAGTGGAGGATTGTCAAGAGTAGATAGTTTTTGGTTAACGAAAAGTTGGAATTGTTTGACGTCTGTGTATCTATGGTTTTTGTATGAAATGGTTTCAGGAGTGGAGGGAGAAGGGAAGTTTAGGGAGGTTTTGATGATCAGGGGGAGTTGATCCGACGTAATAGTGCCTCCGATATAGGCCAGTTCATCGACCATCTCTATCAGGCTCTCAGAGCACAAGATGTCGATGATAGAGGCCCCACGGTGGCTCAGAAACGTCAGGTCGGGGCAGGGAATTCTATAAAGGTTGTAGGAGACGGCCGTTGGCATTGGAAGTGGAATCTCCGAATTGAATGTGACGAGAGTTGAAATCGCCTATTAGGAATGCTTTAGGGAGAGAAGATGCATATTCAATTAGGTCTCTGGAAAGAGTTTGAGTTGGATGATTGTAATTAGCTATGACAGTTATGTTGCCGGTGTTAGATAGAAGATCTATCGCAAGACAGTCAAGTTCGGATAGGATAGGAGGAAGGGTGTGTTGTTTGTGGGGAAGTCCTCGTTTAGTTAGGATAGCAATGCCTCTGGAGTGAAGGTCTTTTGGACGGTGGGTTGTATTGAAACCGGAGAAGTTGGGAGGGTTTTTGGTTAGTGTATCGGGAATACATAGGATTTGGATTTTATGGATATGGAGGAGTGTTTTAGTGTGGTATCTTTTTCTGTTGAGGCTCTGGGCGTTTACAGTGCCGAGGATAAAACGCCCGTTATCCCGTGAATTTGGTTCTTCAGCCATTAAGCTCGGTTACCAAATTGGTGAACGTGTAGTCCACTTTGTTGCCACTGGCTGTGGCGAAGAGGGAGTGACCAAGAACTATTTTGCATAGATCGTTGGTGAGGGACAGAATTTCTGTTCTCATGACAGGCATGAGATTGGGTAATAAGTTTGTTTGGATTTTGATAACAGCCTCGATCTGTTGTGTTACTGGGGTGATTGTTTTGGGAGTTTGGACCTTGACAGGAGCAACCTCCTTGGGATTTTTGGGGGTAGTGACCCTTTTAGGGCATTTTAATGAGAAGGCGGGATGGTCGCCTTCGCAGTTTGGACATTTGGGGGGTGGATATTTTGGCACATTTGGTGGGAGGGTGTGCTTCCCCGCAGTGTGGACACTTGGGCTTGTGAGTTGGACAGTCGGTTGCCGAATGTCCAGTTTGACTGCAAATACTGCAGTATTTGGGTATGGAGGGAAGAGGATTTAAGTTGGAGGCCTCGCATTCATGTGTTCGGCCGTATATGTTGACTCCGTGAGTCAAACATTTGGTATATTGGTCCTTATTCGCGGTGAAGATGCGAATAAGGGGGGTAGGTTTTGAAGTTTTTTTGGAGGTTATCCTCCAGAGTTTGATTACTTGAATTTTGGCGGCTTCTAGGAAACCACTTATTTCTTCGATTGTAAAGTCGAGGTGTACACCCCTAATTACAAATGATAGGTGCGGCTCTTTAGGAGCCTTAGATTGAGGGCTTCTTGGTCTTAAATCGACCACTTTGAAAGCAACGTGACCAATGCGGTCACGTAGTAGCTCTTGGAGTTGATCCGCAGATTTGGAGCAATTGGAAGTTTTGAGAAGGGCGGTTTTATTGTAATTTACTTTCAACTCCGTGATTTGTCCACGGAGGAATTCGTTTGTATTCAAAAGGTTGAAAAGTGCCCTTTGATCGGCAAGTTTCTCGGGTATTTCCTGGATATTGAATAAATTGATTAGATTAGGTATAGGAATGTAGGTGGATGTCATTGGAGGAGTCTCCACGGGTTCGTGTTCTGGGAATGATCCAGAAAAGGAGGGGGAAGGATTTGTATAGGGTATTTGGGGTTTTTTCTGGAGACGAGTTTGTCTCGTCATGGTTAAAAATAATATGGAAAAATACGACCTTATATCTGATGTTTTCCTGTCTCGGGCAGCCTGCAATTTATAACTTTGGTTTTTCGGATCATACAACTCTGAGTGTTGCGATATCAAATGTACAAGTTGTTCGTCATCAGAATTGTAAAAAACTTCCATTTTAATGTTAACAACAGTGAACTATAACCTAAAGTTCGCCGCGAAACAGTCGCTTGTCTGCTCTCGGAAGCGGTCAGGCGACTGGTCGTCGGCGACCAAATTTTGGTGGCAGCGAATTAGTCGCCACTAGGAAAACAGGCGCATTTAAAAAGCATTGTAGATGTCTTGGCGAGTCAGTCGTCGCTACTTGGTCGTAGTCGTCGGCGACCGGCGCCGTGGAGGAAAACGTCCCTTAAAGTGTTTTCCTCGAGATCAGACTGGGGATTTTATTTCTAAATAGCCTCACGAAGAATAGCTCCGATGGCGTTTTTCCTGTTGTTGTGTGCGGTGTGCTGTTATATATACATCATCAAATATTCTAACAAATCATTTTTCCAATTATTTCTGAGTGCGTAACTTATTTTTATTCTCTTTAGAAAATCTCGATTTTGCCTCTCTACTTCACCGTTTTGTTGTTGCCCTGAGGTACTCCGTTATTACTGACAATTTCACAGGACGTTACATTATTAAGTTTAGGTAATCTTCAAACCATTTATAGACTGTACCGGATATTCCCTAATTTCTCAATTTAAGCAGAAATCTTCTCCTATTTACTGTCTCAAAGGCTCTTTTCAAATCTAAGTAAACTGCTCCTACATTCATATTTTGATCTGTCCACATTTTCCAGTCAAATAAAACACTTTGGACCGCTGTTTCACAATTATGCCCAGTTCTAAAACCTGATTGATTTTCAGTTAGAATATTATTACTATTCAAAAAATTTAACATTTGTACATAGACAACTTTCTCAATTAGTTTTTCTATTGCCAACAAAATATTTATTGGTCGCATATCACTGGCTTTACTAGTATTTTTTACTTTTGGAACTGGAATTATTGTTGATACTTTCAGCATAGATGGGAATGTACCAGTGTGTAGGGAATAGTTGACAAGGTTTAATAACGGGCCTTTTATATTATGATATACTTTTTTTTAGGAATTCCGTTGCTAGATCATCATCGCTACCTTTATTTTTTATTGTCAACAATGTATCATGTAGCTCCTCAAAACTAATCAATTTGAAATCACTCAAATGTTCTTTTGCAGTTTTTTGTATCCTTATTTCATCTTGTGTCTCAATATGCATTTCTTCTACTAATTTATTGATACTTTCTACAAAATATGTATTGAGTTTATCAGGAATCATATTAATATCTACTTCCTCCTCATTGTCAATATCTTACTTGGTGAATTTTGTTCTTTCTTTTGGTGACAGCAAAGGTTTCAGTGTTTTCCACATTTTTTTGGGGTCACCACTACAATTATCTATTTTGTCCTTGTAAAATATTGATTTTTGTTCTCTAATAACTGTCACCACATTATTTCTTGCCTGTTTGTAGTTTTATTTGTCTTCAATCTGTTTTGCTTCAAGAGTTTCCTGTAATACTTACTTCCATGAAATATAGCTTCTGTTTGTGGATATTTTCTATATAAAAATATTTTGCTATATATTTTCTGAACTTATCCGAAATAGACTTCATTATTTTTCCAAAATTACATGAAGTGATACGAATTTTTCGTTGGTTAAGCCATAATAGTTTTGTTTCAATTCTTCTAGGTCAGAAGTATCTTATTTACTAAGTGTTTTCAAATACTCCTCACACTTTTCTACAATATTCTTCACCTTTAGTTTTTTTGAAAGGGATAATAAAAAGTTTCCATCATCTGTTAACTCATCATGGATTCCTGTCAACTACAAATATATCTTTGAATTCATTCCAGAACGTTTTTTTTACTTCGTTGAGAGTTTTTTCAAATTTGTCCCTAAAAAGTTGGTATCCTTTTTAATTTGCTTTTTTTCCTGCCTGGGAATACGCCTCATTCAAACGTTCAGGAACCTGAGTATTAGTTAACTTCTTTTTTACTATAATTTTCAATGTGCATGCGTTTCTTGGGAATACCTGACATTATCTCTTCGTGAAGAAATTTTTTTACTCGTTAAACTCTAATGATTCTTCTGCACTTTTGATTGTAGCATTTCCCGTTGAAAAGATGATTTTTAACTTGTGAAAACCAATTTTCAACATTTGCATTGCTGAATCTTCCGGAATTATTTTTTTAAACCTCCGGGCTATAACCGAATAAATGGCATATATTTCTTCAAAATTGAATTAAAAAATTCGGTGTTATGGTACCGGTAGTCTTACCCTATTTTACAGTCCAACTGGGAGGTGGTTGTTTCATATGTTTTCAAAAATGTTTTATAAAAAGGACTATTCAAATACAAAACTTCTGATTTCTAATGATATTTTCATTCAAATAATAAAGATACTTAAATACTTTCAGTTTCTGGTCACTCTTGCTCCGAACACAACTTCAATAAACTGAAAAGGACCTTTCTCATTTGGCGATTTTGAGTTTTAGAATAAACAATTTTAACCAAATTCATGAACCAAACTAGCACTTGTTTCAGATGGATAAAGTTAATAGCCATAAATTCTTTCAATTGTTGCTCTACGTCGGGATTGCAAGACATTCGTTATTTCTCTCAGAACTGTCATCTATGCAACGCTCCATGTCATGTTGCAGCATGTGCATGACAAAATAACATGCATTTTAGTCGACAATAATCTTTCTAGGCTCTATAAATCACTTTTCTATATTATTGCAGGTGTTAGTGTTCCCTTCCAGTGCTGAACTAGATCTCCTACGATTTCTTCTCGTCCTTTTCTGTGTTACATTTTTAATTTACTCCTCATACTGAGTTTTAATTCTCATGCAAATTGCCTGCTCTTTGGCATTGTCCACAATGAAATTATGAGCTATTTAGACCTTTGAAATTCTTCGTTCAACACTGTTTGAAGACTAATCGTGTATCTCAGTGGGGTTGATCAATTGACTCGGTACTATCGATAATGCCGATTTTCTCAACTTCTTCGTCCAGTCAGTGGTTTAGTACGCGTATACTTTCTGAAATAGGTTTCATGACAGGGTTTCGGTGCTACTGGCAACTTTCGGCAAAAACTTTTGTTTCGCGACATCAAAAGAATGTTGATTCCACATTCACGTCGAGCTGCATAGGTCTTCGGAGGGGTCACCTCATTTGTGTTATCAAATTCAATACTTTCTGGGAAGCTTCTGCTTTTTCCACGAATTCCAAATCGTCAATACTACGACTCCTCTTCGTCCTTTTCTGTGTTGTCTTTTTCATCTGCTCTTCATACTGAATAATCATTTTCATGCGTTGTCCAAGCATTGTCCATGCATTATCCTCAATGAAATTATGAGCTGTTTTGACCTTTGAAATTTTTCGTGTAGCATTGTTAGAGGAGTAATCGTGCATCTCAGTAGGGTTGACCAACTGACTAGGTACTATCGATATACTGAATCTATACTATCTGATGCCTTGACTGTTCTCGACTTCATCGTTTAGTAGGTTTCCGGACAGGGTTTCGGTGCTACCAGTAACTTTCCGCAAAAACTTTTGTTTCGCGACATCAAGAGATTGTTGATTTCTGATTCACGTCTAGCTGCACAGGGCTTCGAAGAGGTCATCTGATTCTTGTCATCAAAATTGAATATTTCCTGAGGAGCTTCCGCTTTTTCCATTAATTCCTAATTGTCGATGTCTTTAGAATTATTTTCGAATATCACTGTTAGAGCAACATCAGTGGAATTCTTAGTACCTGATATTTGGGAAACAATCCATATACCAATTTCTTTACACAGTTCCAAAATTTCCTCAGAGTCATCGTTTTTTGAGGCATCTTTATCGTCCGACACATCGCTGAATAAATCTTGAACTGTACACTGCCTTGCTTGTCGTAATCGGTGCTACTTGTGTTCTCAAAACCCTCGAATAATCAAGTGAACGGGTTCCTTTCAACGTGTCACTGGTCATAGGGTAACCTAACCTAACCTAACCTTTTTTTTGTGTAGGGTGGAAACTGCTTAGGACTAGGTCCTTGGCCTATCTAGTCTACCAGACCTAGTACTTTCGGGCGCTACTCCGACAAAAACCACCCCGGGCCCTATTCCTTTTACCGGAACCATCCGTTAGGACATAATCAGAGTAGGGCGGCAGCATTATATATACAAACTCAGTTAAAGGCCATATTCTGCCAATTTTCTTTTTCCTCCCTCTGGCATTCCCTCTCTTCTAGTTCCTTTTGCTTCATAACTCTGTCGATGAAAGTACAACCCATTTTACATTTCTCTCTGGAGTTTATCATTTCACCTACCATGGTATCGATGGACGCTACTATTCCGGTCTCCAATTTAAATCTAGAAATGCGTAAGTATATTATTTTTACCTAATGTTCTGTGTTACTGGTTTTGTCACAATCAAATCACACGCAAAAGCCTTAGCGGAAACACAAACTGCAAAAACCAAACTGCGATCTTTACCTCAAGTCTGCAAGCATGAACACGCTTTTTTCGCATAGGACAAATTTTACATTTAGGGTCTCTTCTCACGGGTCGGTACAGCAGCGGTCTGATAACGACGCAGCAAATATCGTAACGATACTCTACCGCATTTACCTTTCTCATGAAGCTGCATACATTTGTCAGTTGTAAAGCATGTCGTCGTCTAGTGAGGAAAAGGATATTGTTTTATATGTGTATTTTAAAAGGTTACAAAAGCAAAAAAGAAAAAAATATTGGGTACACCCATACATTGAACGGAATAGGAACTGTAG